>JAIPRL010000557.1:89297-129347 GCA_025469235.1 Pemphigus obesinymphae
TTTTCGAAAAGAGGTTTCTCTTAAAGACGCACATCCAAAATGCAAAAATGCATTACACATTGAACATTTAATATTATCTCCATCATAAATATCATCATTGCATACGTTACACAACATTTTCACGATATATAAATATAACAAGCCAATTAATTATATAAACACACTGGAAATTAAAGATAATGAGCGACTAACGTCCGTACTCATCAAACACTGAATATACACTTATATCCCACAATTACATTTAACTCGTGGCCCATTTTTTTTTTCGATTTTGTATTGATTATTCTACAGTATAATATATTTGTACCTATACTCAATAATTTTATTGCCACTATTCATACGTAGTGTAGGTATGTGTTTTATTCGAAGATTACAATAATATAAAATTATAAAAAGTTATCATATTGGAACAAAATATATGCAGTTTAATGCATAAGCTGTTTTTCATATTTTTTTACGCTCCTATATCATGGTGAATTCAGATTTGACCGGACGGACTTAATTTAGAAGTTTCAGGTTTTTAAAGTTTACGAATTTACAGTTTATTAAACCCACTGTGTAATTTAAGTTTTAAAACACCTTGAAAATTTAATTTTAGGTTATGTTTTAAATATAATTCGTTTATATTTCATTGATATTAAAAATAACAGTTAATAAATAAATATTATTCAATATTAACAATTATTAAACGTACCTACGTACCTATTATATTAACCTACGATGATGATTTTCACCGATAAAAACATGTTTACGCAAAACTATTAAAACGGATTCATAAAGTGATTTTAGAGTTGAAATATCTATTATTAAATCGATAGAAGACAACATTTTGAAGTGAACCTTATTTGGAATTTTTCATTTATTGATTTAAAAAAACAGTTATTAAATCTTGAAAAAATAAACATTTTAAAACTACAATAACTTTTTTTTTTATTAATTTATTAATTTAAAAACTGAAATTAGGTTCACTCTTAAATATTGTTTTTATTGATTTTATTATAGTTATTTTTACTTTAAAACTACTTTAAAACCCCATTTTAACACTTGCGTAAATATCTTTATTTAATAAATATCGTGATTACTATACAACAATAAAAAGTGACAGAGACGCGGGACCAATTTTAAATTACTTTTAAATTATATTTAAATATTTTTCAATTGTTATATTTTTATATTTCCAAAAATTTCTTATAAATGTTCTATACACAATCCCTTAAAAAACGAGTGTGTAGCGTCCTCTTAATATAAAAACATTAAAAACTAAATCCACTAAAGATAATAGGAATAATATTCATGTATAGTTTTTATTTTGCTCTCTATAGCATATTTAGAGGAAAAAATTATGAGGGCCCTCGTCTACCCCGGGTAGTATATTTTTTTTTTTGGGGGAGGGGGAAGCAAAAAATTGCAGCATACAGCATTTTATTTTATTTTTTTTTACATTCAGCAGGAAGTGTAGTTCTATAGTAGCGCAACAAATGTAGCCCATGCACATGGGATTTGCCCTAATATCTAAAAGTCGGCGTCTATGTGTACAAGAAATCGCATGGTTATTGAAGCCAAAGTAATATGAATCAATAATGCAAAATATAATTATAAACAATTATTATTTGGCAGGCAATACATATTTTTACAGACCTTTGTGCAATTCTTACGTCATATTATATTATAGTATAATGGTAGATTAGGTCAGTGACCCGGTATAATATTCCTACAATATTACTGTTGTTGTTGCAATGAATACCTAGGTATACCTATATGCAATTTTGAAGGATACTGACTGTTTTATGTCAAGTAGGTAGTAGCTTAGAAGTATAAAATATAATGTAAAGTAAATTTAAATTTAAAAAATCTATTGAATCCATACGAAATTCGTTGATAATTTGATTCGATTCGTTGATTAAAAAATATGATGTTATTTCAAATGTATACTACCCATAGCAAAAAACGCACAATTAATAACATATTTCACGTGGTAGATATAAGTACCTACCATAAATATATCTATGTATGCAAGTTATAATATACCATAGTCCGATGATATGTATATTGTATACCTATTATTATTTAATATTATAAATAAGAACATCTAGAAACATATTAGGCTGAATCGTGGGCTAGTTGTTACGTAACGAGTGCTCGGCCTTCAAAAATTTTAACCCTGAATGTTCTTTATAAATACTTATACACATTTCTAACGATCAAATTTTTTCGGATCCAATGTTTTTAATAAATGATTCATTCAAATTGGATTGTCAATATAATCTAATCGGTAGTAGATTTTACGACAGTAGTACCTAGATAATATTTTTCAGATCTGGCAGAAAATATAATCTCATTGAAATTCCTCATGGGCATACATTTGTACCCATAGGTGCATATTAATATCGGAGTTTATTTAATATATATATATTAATAATATAATATATTCTAATATATATTTATATATTATATGATCTAATATATATTTAATTTATCGTTTGTATACGTTTTTCAGAAACTCGTAATGAGCCAAGGCGATGAGACATTCGAGATGTGGAAAAAACCAGAAGCACCTGTATATCTTAAAGTATACATATTTAATATAACAAATCGTGACGAATTTATGTCTGGGGCGGAAGATAAATTAAGATTTAAAGAAGTCGGCCCATACGTTTACAGGTACTTATGTGGAATATTTTCACAAAAATAATATTATATTATTATCACGTTTATTCAAATAATTTCACGTACCTAACCGGGTTTTTTAGTCATTTTAATAAAGCTAGGGGATTAGTGTATTCGCATGCGAAGAGTAAGTCCAGTTAGCATTTCCAAAACTATAACCTTCAGAATAAAAGTAAAAAAAAAAAAAAAACTAAAGTTACCATTTTTTTACAGATTGCAGTCGCGAATCTATGTTTAACATAATATGATAACAATTATCTAAACGCTCTTAACAATTATTAATCGAGAACAGTATACTAATATAATAATAATAATAAATAAATAAAAAATATAATAGTAATAATAATATTATGTATCATAATAAGCAGGCCCTATTTTTTAGTGAACCCCTACACAAAGTGTGTAATCCGAAATTGATAGTGTGCACTACGGATTCGAGAAGTGTGTGTACCTACTAAATACATAATAAAGTTCATCCTCTTGCAAAACAGCAAAAGTGGTATGAAGGTTTTTTTGAGGAAGCCAGATTAAGGTGATGAGGACTTATCTATTAATGATGTCTCTATGAAATTTTAAATTATATATCCCACATTAAAATAAATAATTTGTTAATTGTTTTCAGATTTATAAACTAGATATGAGTATATTTTCAGTCTATAAAAAAGAATTATTACTAAAAAAAAAAAAAAAAAGTTGACATTGTATTTAATAGTATAATCATAGAAGTTTGTTAGAGGGGGTGTGGTGGGCTTTGCCCCCCCACAGCTCTGTATGACTGTACTCGCATTAAAAAATGTGTAGTACGAATCTTTATGAAAAATAGGGGCTGATAATAAGTTCATAACTGAGCCCACGATTATTTTATTCTTAAAATTTAAAACCGTAAGCATAATCTGACATACTTGAAATATCTACTCGACACTTAATTGCATTAATTGATATTTTTTTTTCGGACATTTTATATTTATAGTGAGTGGTTAGTGATTAAATTATTTTATTGTTATAGTGTTTAAACAAAATTAAGTTGAATTTATTATTCTGAATTCATTGATACATTCTTCCTTCGAAAGTATATACGTAATTCATATTATATTATAATATACGAATATGTATAAGTACCTAAAGTACCTACTTACAATAAAACTAACAAAGAAAATTAATAAATGAATATTAATACAGAAATAATATTGTATACAATTTTTTTATAACATTATTTTTTATGTCAAAAATTGATATAATATGTATATAATATATAGAGGTAAAAAATATATTTATATAATAATATAATTATCTCCATAATTACAGTTTTATATTTTATAAATTGTTAGTTATTACTGAAAAATATCTAGCTGAAACCAACTATTCAGTACTAAACTTCATTTAAAATTTTAATAATTAGTAACATTAATTAAACTGAAATTATATAAATAAATGTATAATTGGTACAATTTTTTCACATGATTATATAAGGTATATTTACATATTTAATATGCATATATTATTGCTATTATATACATTGTGTTTAAATTGGAAACATATTAAAAAGGGCATGCAAAATTGTAATAAAATTTTCCTGAAGACTCAAATGTCCAGTTAACTCCTGGGAGATTATGCTCTTAAGCCCCTTTATCAATCACTGATAATATGAATATACCGATAAAATGAATTTATTTTTATTTAAATTAAATATTTTACATAATATGTTTTTTTATCGTGTAAATACAGAAAATTACGAATTTATTAATTTTTTTTCTAAAATGGTTCTCCAAATTTGATCGTTTTAAAAATTAAACATCGATTTTTCAAATTTATTCTTAAGTGTAAGACCTGAATTGTATAGATGAAATTGAAAAAGTCTTTCCTTGAATAAGCTAAAAATCGAACATTTTTTTTAAAAACATCTTGATTTTTAAATCAAAATTTTCATTTTATATTTTCAGAACTTTAAAATATTTGAATCGGCTTCTGATTTTTTTAACGTTCTACAGCAAGTTGTTCTTTTGTTGGAAAATATCTCAAAATCTCAGAGTTTTCCATTATTTTTCTCTCTACGACGCCCAATTATTATTGCTTTTTTTAAATTAAATATCGAACGAACGTTAGATATATGTTTTTGGACTTGTTATTTTAAGTGTGTGATGTTTAGTGAAGAAAAATTAATTTTAATAATTATGATTGTTACTTTTAATATTGGGAACTCATATTTAGGTGATTTTTCGAATTCCATTTTGATATTTTGTTTTTATATAGATTATTTTTCGGACTCAGTATTAGACGTAACATTAAGTTATAAGATTCAACTGTAGTACACATTCTGATAAATGAAATCAAACATTTTGGGATTTTTTTTATTAATATAAGCAATACAATTTATATAATATAAAACTATTTTATTTTATTCTTATTATACAAAAGTGTTTAGTGAAATTATCATAAAATATCGCAATCAAAAATATATAGTTATATTCATGATGTTAATGACTAATAGCTTTATATTTTATAATATTGATTTAATGTACGATGAAATAAAAAGTGTACATATTACTAATCTACATCTACATCATCAATAGGTTGCATTATTTTTAATTAACACGTAATTTTTAAAAAAAATTGATGAAATTCCTATAAGAATACAAATTCAACATTTGAACTGTGATTTTACTACTATTATATATATTTATATTGTATAAATATAATTAAAAATCTATTTTAAAATAAATATGTTTAAAATTTATTAGATATAATACTTACAAGGTCTGTTTAAACAATATAATGTTCACAGTCCATTCATATAATTAATAAAACAATGAAATCTAATAAAAAATAATAAAAAATAATGCAAGTAATAGTTTTTTTGGAGCAATTTTTAGCAAATCAACAATGTAAAATCACATTAAATTTAAATATACCTGTACAGAACATAATATAAAACTAAAATACGTTTATAATTGTATAAAATATATATATTTATGCTTCAAATCACTTAAGTACCTGTACTATATTATATATATATATATATATATATATATATGTTCTAATGGGTAAACCAAAATATTAAATTACAATCATATATCTATTTGAAAAAATTTCTAAGTAAATAGATATCTACATACTGAACCCTTCATGGACTTAGTATGATAAGGCTCTAAATCATATTTTTTTCAAAATTCGCTTTTTACAAAAATAACACTGAAATATAAATATGCATTTTTAAGACTAAAAATCAGGCTTATATGACAAATATTGCAGATTTTCAGAGAAGTAAAATGTTTTAAATCGCTCAAAACTGAAAGATAAACGTATATTTTGAAATTTTTAAAATAACGATTAATAGAACCTAACTACGAAACAGCACGTTAGTATGAAAAGGTTTTATATCCATCGATCTTATTTCAATTCATACCAAATTATTGTAAAAAATACAATATTATATTACCATGGAATATTTCGTAGCATTAAAAACCACTGAACAATAAAATTATCTATACTAATTAATATTTTTCGTGATTTTGTAGTATTTAAAGTTATTGTTTTATTAATGAAATGTAATGAAATAGTTTCAACTAATAATAAACAAATTAAATGTTGGAATTAAAAAGTCCTTTATCGACGATTTGTTTTATAATTTTGTATGAAAAGGTTCTATTTACTAGTATACATTTTGATTTTATTAAATATTTTATATTTACATTGGTATAGAAGTTATTCTATAAGTTGGTACATCATCTTAACTAAGAAATATAATATTTCATCTCAAACTTAAGAATTTCTCTTCTAAACGATTCTATAAAAAAGATTTTGAATCTTTTCATACTAAGCCCATATATTCACATGAATACTATTTTTTAACCAAGGTGTATTTTCACATGTTCGGTTAGGTAGTCATTCCACGAAAATGTCACGAACAATCTTTACACGTATATAGAAACTGGTGTGAATTCCAATATGATTCTTTAATATGCTGTTATTTATGAATATTTCCATGCAAACTTTACAGGAAAACGGTTTTTCTCCAGTGTGAAATAGTATTAAATGAAGTGTCCTACTTACTCAGTCATATTATGACCATTCATTTTTTTTTCTCTATAAGTGTATATATAGATATAAACAAACTTAAATCACATTAGTTTTTTGTAATTAAAGTTTACAAAAATCATAATAAGGTCGAATTTAAATAATAGTTATAATACCTATAAATTATAAGACGTATTGATTTATTAATTTATGTTTTTAGAAAATGTATTATAGTTTTTTTTTAAATTTATATTTTAGAAATTCGTAGTTTTTTAAATACCTATGCGAGCATACTATTTGGAACTAGTGACGTCAACTATAGATATAAGTAGGCAGTTTTTATAGTTTAAACAAGCCATAGTACCTAATATATCGTTCAGACGAAATATTATCACATCTGCAGACAGGCACTAATACTAATATTCTAATAACGTATATCGTTGAGAATAATATAAAATTGATTTCTATAGTTGTCACCCATGCTTCCGATTCGATAACTACTATTATCTAATTAAGAATACTGAGAATATTCTAAAAACTCTATCTATAATATATATATGAACTCTTAAATATATATTGCGAATACGGAATAACGATAAAACATATGAAACGTGCATTCATCTAACACAATAAACCGCGCAAATATAAACACGTGATATATAGGCAGCCACAGATAGATATATGAAAAATGATAAATATTCAATAGACAAAAAATAGAAAAATATATTAACACGAGAGATATATATATATATATATACTTATTATATACTTATTATAAATAATTTACACGCGTCATATGATATAATATACACGTATATAGTTATTATTTATTTTTTAATTGTATATATAATATAATAATGAGAAATGAGAAAATAAATTAAGGGAAATGACCCAAGACGTATCGATTTGTATGGCGAATGCAATATTAAATGCCCACGTAGATTATTTCATATAATATAATCGGATAAGCTGATAGATCTTTGATTTATTTCAATAATAGTTATATTAGTAAAGATAACAATTTATAGTTCAACGTTTTTTTTTTCGTCATAATAAGAAAATTTGAGATCCCGTGACGTACAATTTGGCATATTTTGTTTCGCTAATCACTCGCACCTCGTGCCGATTCGTATTATTATTTTTCGATTAATTGATCAATTAATATATTCGCGTACATATACGATTCCACAATATTGTGTCGACTGTTCGGCTAGAAAATTACCTGGAGAACGGTTTTTCGTGATTATTGATCGCCTGTAGGTACGTCCTACCGATAATGTGTCCATCATTTTTCATATTAAATTGTTTTCTTTCGTGTAAATTTATATATTTTACTGTAGGCAAAATTAAAAAAAATGACTACGAAATCCATTACAGGATAAAAAAAAAATGCGCTTGCCGAAAAATAAAACAATAATACAATAATAATTATTGAACCAGTAGATACTAGTAGAGAGGTGTATGCCTACTCATCAGCTCTCATCCATCACTGCACTTAATGTAAAACGCATTAAATTTTATACAATGATGTCTAATATATGCGGTATTAACCTAATGTTTCTGATTACATAACAAAAAGTCGCGTGTTAATATTCAATCTGGCGAGACAAACGATCTTGTAACGAACGAAATTCTTTAACAAAATTACAGGTTTATTTCAAATTGCATTGTATAATATCGATGAAATTAATTGATTTATTTTTCGTACAATTGTACGGAAAACGATTTTTATACCGGATCACAAAGAACATTTGATAAAATTCTAAATTTCCTATAATTATAATTATATTTATTTTCAAATAACTTATTCATACATTTATTCAGTAAATTCGCGAATCTTCAGGGGAGACTTTGAATTGACTTTTATTTTTTCATGTTCATAAAACCGTTAAAAATATTAAACCTAAATACCGATAAACTTATATTTAGATAAATATTGAACATTTTATATTTACTCCCACGATTTTATATGCAAATATGCAAATAACTATAGATATAAAGACAATATATATAATATTGTATATATCTACATAATATGAATTCTCACAGTTTTATCTTTTTCAAAATATTATAATATATACCTATCAACAAAATAGATAACCTTTTGATATTTAACTGTACAAATAATTATTTGACTTGAGAGAATAGCTATAATGAGACGGGAAATGTATTTTACGTATGTACGTCTACCTATAATATTTACTAACGACATTTTTTAATCAATTTAATTATTCTCCATTTCAAAAGACGTGCAGATAACTATACCATGATAAAAGACAATTAAATAAATAAATTATAAAAACAATTAAATTATTAAATTAATAAAAAGACAATAGAGTAACTGAAATTCGAAAAAAATACGTCACATAGACCTTTTTAGTTTCTACTTTTCGAGGCCAACTAATTAAATAAATAAACCAAATAATTATTAATTGTCACATTGATAATTTAATTTTTTTTTTTTATATATCATTGTATTATTCTACGGATACTTGCCGTGTCTGTTAAATGGCAACTATTGAATTGGCTCCAATAATATTGGGTAAAAATCAAACCGACCATAGTGAATAACATGAAATAATATTCGTCAACAAGTGTCAAAATGTTTATTTAAAATTTTAAATAAATATAAATTTTAACAAAGATTTAAAATGTACTTAACATCGATATTATATTAAACACAGTACCTATATAGGTACGTTGCAGCATATAGAATTGGCTTTATTCAAAACGATCGAATCATTGCTATTCAGTTTGCGATAACAAATTGGCGATTCCAAATAATTTATGTTTAATAATAATTACCTGTTATTATCTGTAGTTATGCAACAGTTTGGAAGGTACTGTTACCCACTCGAATACTTTTTCGAACTAAATTGGAAGGAGTACAATTTTATGACGATATCCTGTTTATTTCTACAAGTAACAACCGTAGATTATAATTTATATAATTAACGATATGCTCGTGTTATATTTTCGATAGTAATGTATGTAATTACATTTTTAAAAACTGACATTTCGAGAACCTATATGGATATAAACTACTATGGGCACATGAGTTTGGTGTTTGGGGTGCTAAATAAATTATTATTATAATAATTAATTATTTAAGCGATAGTGTTCAACTACCTATAAAATAAAAAACAAAATATATAGGCAAAATCAAACGCTTATATTTTGTAGTTCTTAATGATAATACAAGTGCAATATATATATATATATATTATATTATACCTAATATATATAGTATATTTTTCTTTTTAATAATAATTCTGTAATGCGAATCGATTTCAGAATGCCATTGTAATTTTTAATAACCTCGTATGATGTAGGTACACTCAACTCAAAACGCCAATTAATTACATTAAGTAAATAACTGGGGTCAAACTACTATACGTATATATTGTATAGTTTGTAAGTGTAGAGTAACTAAAAGATTATATCGCGAATAATATTATGCACCAAGGGCGAAAACCGAGATAATATGGTACTTCTATTTTCTAATTAACTGTAAAGTGTTCGATTTGCAAGCTATGAGGATTAAAAATAGCATTTTTTTTTTTATATAATAATAATAATCGGTAGTTGAGTGCAATTTGATTAAAAGATGATATTATGTGAAAATAACGAGTAACCAGTTGCATAAATGCATTTAGCTTACAATATATGTATATATTGTAAATATAATACTTATTGAATAATAGGTACACAATAAATACTTACCTATCTATATACGAACGTATGATGACAACATTTTTATTGTTCATTAACATTGCAATAGGTTCGATATATTCTTTAAAAATATAGTGCAACAAATATACATATATAAAAGCGTTACGAAAAATTTGAACCATGACTGTATTTATATAAAACTTCATTACCTATACTTTATATTTTTGGGCAATATTCATAATTAGGTACCTATTAACATAGGTATGTTTACATAATATAAAATGTTATAACATGTACCTATTTCATTTTTCCAATTTTAAAATTTAAAAATTTTCTTTTGAAACCAAAAATTTGAGTGGCAAATTAAATTTACGAAGAGTAAAAACTAATTTGGTTTTTATGTCTGTAATATCCGTACATTTTTTACTAATTTATATTATAATAATAGGTATATATTTATATTAATCTCTCTTTTTCTATTACCATCCCATCCAAATCTAATCCACTTTTAAATTGTATAAGTAATGCACACCCGGAAAAAAAGTAATGTCTTCCCTGTTATATATTATAAATCCTACATCCCATAATAATGCCATTTTCCTAATTATGTTAAGTAGGCTAAAAGATCTCCTTTATTGTTTTACACTATAGTTGATACTATATATTATATAACCATATACCTAGTTGGTACTTTTGAAACCAAACAAAAAAAAATAAAAAAAATACACTGGGCTCAGAATCGTTTATTGATTTATATTTTTATATGATTTACATTACTTTCAAATTCAATAAATTCACCACTATTATATTACTCGGCGCTTAGAGTACTCCCACCCCTAATGATACCCTACGAACGAAGTACTTCTAGAGTTCCACCCCCCCCCCACACTGACGAACTTAATATAATTTAATAAATTTAATATAAATTATTAACATCGTCACTATACCTGAGAAGTTCTTACATTTAAATTGTTAAAACAATAAATGTTTACTATTATTATTATTATCATATATCGAGTTTTATAGTGTTAATATTGTACTATTTGCTATTTTTACATTATTGTGATGAAATATCAAATACGATAAAGAATTTAAAAAGTTACAATCTTAATTGTTTTAATATTTCAATTAAATTAATGATAACGGATAACTTAATAAGAATTATATAGGTAGGTCGTGTATAATTTAATGATTAAATAATTATAATTTATTTAATCTATAGAGAAAAAAAATTTCAATTAATATTTATTCAATTTACTAAACAAGCTTTTCCGTTTACCGTGTAAATATTTCAACGATTTTGTTTGAAAAAATTAGCTACCTAACGTGGACGTAATATTTAAAACTTAAGAAAATTTTTAGAAAAAACTGTCTAACGAAGATATGAGTTTAAGTTTCAATTCTTGATTTTTTTTTCTAATAACAGACAACTTCTTAAGCCTTGGTCAAAATAATATTTTATAGGCATACTACATTAAAACGCCATCATAAATATACTCAAATTTAAGTAACCTATTTGACACAATGTAAGTTCTATGTTACATGATTTTTCTGTATTTCCCAGTAGCTAGAAGTAGATAGAAAATCGTTTACTTATTTTGCTCGAATTAATTTATGCTAAAAAAAATAAAACTACCATCATTTTTTTTTATTGTTATGATAAACTAAACAAACCTTACTTAATCAATAATTATACACTTACTAAATATCTCAACAAAATGTTCCTAATAAATACTAAATTTTCTTTAATTTATAATAATAGATGAATAATAGAATAATTTATAATAATAATAGATTTAAAATCTATTTTACTTTTATAATTTTCTTTTGAATTGCCGTTTGGCGTTAAATAAATAAATAAAAAAAAAAATTTCTTTTTTCCAACGTTAACATTATTTTAATTTTTATAATAATTAAAAATAATCGATTATCATAAAAAATTGTCTAATTTTAATAATTGAATTTTATGTAATGCATTTACCGAGATAATTTTTGTTGTTCGGTAGGTACTTATACCTATATTAGAAATGGGCGATGCAAAATATTTTGATTTCGATACTCGATACCTATACCTATAACTATCGACACTAATATTATTTCGACTATTGTTTACTATATACAGTATACACTCATATTATAAATTATAACCATTATCATAATAATAAAAATCATAATCATAATCCCAAACTTGGAACAGGAATCGAATAAAGATATCCCAAACCCTAGTAGGTACATAATATACCTTTAACTAATATGGTAATATATATATATATATTATAATTAATATGGTTACCTGATATTATACATAGGTACTAAATAATAACATATGGCGGTTAGATTAGGTATCTATATAAGAAAATATTATTTTCCAAAATATGTGTAAATACTTACATGTAATATTAGTAGTGGTTTCAAGGGTGGGTCTCCTGGTGGGTACTGGCCCCTTCAACATTATATATACATTATACCAAGTATGTAGATATTATAAATTAACAATTATTCTTATGTTTTTTTTTTTTTTTTTTGTTCTTATTTTTGTTCTTATATGTTTTTTTACTTTTTAAATGTTTTTATATTTTACTATGTAATATATAATATGCCTCACTAAAAATATATATATATATCTAAAAACCACCCCTGTATAATATATATTCAAGTTTTATATTTTACTTTTTGTTTCAGGGAAAATTCAGAACATAAAAACGTAACGTTTAATAAAAACGATACATTGACCATGACACCTGTATTCCCGTTAACGTGGGTACCAGAAATGAACACCGGGAGAGAAGATGACGTGTTGATATTGCCGAATATTGCGCTCCTGGTAAGTTGTACATAATTATTTAATTGAAAATCATTTTGAAATGTTGAGTGCGCACTATGAATTATGTATTTACATCGATACAATTATCATTTATTGTACGAACTTAACGTATTTAACGTGAACGTGAACGAATTCAATTTTGAAGTGAACGTCCCCAATGATCACTGCTCATTTATAAGTACTAAAATATATTTAACGTTTCTATTAAACGTAAATATGCTAAATACCGGATACACATAATATTGTAGAATTTAAAGTAGTTAAATTAATATTTTTCCTTGATTTATTACGTAACAAAACATATGAAATAGGTGCCTATATTATTAATTATTATAATAATTTCGACTTCTGCATGTTATCTCGATACCGCATCTGGAAACTGTAGCCATGATATAAATAATTTATTACAATATATTCTCTGCGAAAATGGAGAATATAAATAGTATTCCATAAAATCGTTAAATTATCATTGTACTTATTACATTGCCATACATTTAAATTTTAAAAACCTTCTGTTACTACTGCCAACTTGCCAACGATACAAACGCATCTAAAATATATATTATTTTTTAAATATTTAGGTTGTGACACATTATATTTTTAGACTCAAAATCATATAATATAATAATAATGTATTTTCTTTTTTACTCAACCGATAATTTACGTATACATATTATAGGGTATCTATCCCTTATTTTCGATTATTATCCGGAAAACGTAACATAATTTTGTTTTACGTCGAAGAATACATAATTGAAATTGTTTTCTTAGTCGTTATTTTACGTTCGTTTGCAGAGTTTTGCGAGCGTTATGTCAGAAGCATCGATGATTACAAGGATGGGTGTCAATCTACTTATACGTCAAACAAAATCACAACCATTTATCAAACAAACAGCCAAGGAGTTCATGTTTGGTTACGAGAGTGCATTAGTGACCATTGGAAACAAGTTTTTACCGTCTTGGATTGTGTTCGATAAACTGGGTCTGATAGACAGGGTAAGTTTTAATAATTCATAATACTCAATAGAGTACATTTTATCTTAATGGCGGAAACGATTAATAATTTAAATATAGCCATTAAATATTAATATATACGTATAATATAATGTTAAACGTCAATTAATTTTGATAGGAATATAATAAGTCAATATAATCAATACCTAACACATTTTGGGTTACATACACAAATACAAATCATTAGAATAGATTATATAGGTACCTAGTAATCTTTTTTAAATGTTTAATTAAATATCTAAATATTTATCCAACTAATAAAATGTCTTTATAATCTAATGTGTGCAATTGAGATAAACGTCTTGAAGATAATATTATATATGAATTAAAGACAAACCACTCGCAATATAAAATCTGTTACAAAAAATAAAGTATATGTATAGAAATTATACCTACCTAACTATCTACTTCACATAAGATTCATCGTTCAAATATTAAAAAAAAAAAAAAAAAAAAAAACTATATTACTATACCCACACAAATTATTATATTTAACAAGTACATTCGATATAAGTTTTATTTATTTCTAATCCGGAGGTCATCTCACTTGAATTAATCATCCCAGGACATAATACATAATACACAGCACACTCCCCACATTAAAAATCAACATGATTTCGTAATGCTAATTTATTTTATAAGTCACTGATTGGTATTTATAGGTAAATGGATTTATTACTATGAAACTTGATGAGGATAATTCCATTGCAATGATGTATATCGATATATTAGTTCAATAAATGCCTAAAATGTAAAACCCTTTATCATTTAAAAACACTTTTGTTGGGCCATTCAATTTTTTTTTCAAATTCAATTTGTTGGGTGGCATTGTTTATAAGGTGTACATTATCCTTATATAAATGTATGGACGTTCTATGTAACAAATTACGAATATTTATTTAATAATAATAAAAATAAAGGGAGATATTTTCTAAATATTAATTCATTAATTTTGATATAGATACATTTTACTCCAGTAGATACCATGAATCACGATATAACAAATTATAATATAGTAGGGAATTGAAATTTTAATAAAAATTAAGAAAAAAAAATTAAAAACATGGAACAAAAATAAATGATAAAAAACAATGTTATCTATAGCGCCCTGCAGAGCCGTTTTGTAATATGTGCATTTAAACACGTTTCATGAGTTATTAAAAAACTAACTTTTTTTTGATTTCTGTTAAATAAATATAACTCTTAATAAAAATTTAAATATCGAAAAAAGACTACGTAGGGCACCAGATAATTTTGATATCTATAATTTGTTTTTCGTTTCATATTTCTAAGATGTTTGTAAAAATAAGAAATTCTAACGTTTTTTTTTATCATTGAAAATTGTTTGAAAATAATATTAAAAATAAAAAAATATTGAATATATTTTTGAAAGTATCAATCTCCTCTATTTATACCATATTATGAAATGTGTCAAGATGCAAGCAAAACAAATTTATGTATCACGTATAAGATTGGCATGATATTTTTTTTAGTATCTTGCCCAACCCTGAACGTAGGTATAGACGTCCTTTAATGTACTAAATTGTTAAAAATTTTCCAGGTAGGTACCAGGTAACCTATATATTCCCTAATGATTATTGTATTTATGGTAAAATGCGTGGTCGAACGTCTGAATCGTACATTCACCGTCTTCCGCATTACAACTTACCTACATAAAATTTTAATTTATTATTTCATTAGGTACATACAGGTGCACGATTGTCGGTCTTAGGTATCTATTATTTATTGTTATTGTTGTTTTTTTATTTTTTCATTTTACTGTTCAGATTTACGAAACCACTTTATTTAGGTATATATTATATACTGGCGCTCGCCATGTCATTACACCCACAACACAATACTGAATCAACGGAGATTAACTATTACGTAAATAGCATGTTTTATTTTTTTATTTGTGTGTTTATTGTTCGACCACAATATTATATTGACCTCGAATTATTCAATCGCATAATATTATGATGATCGCCGGGTTAAACCGATTAAATTTAGTGTCAAAAAAAAAATAAAATAACAGCACGTGTGTAGGATGTTTATGATATAGGTACGAGTATATGCTAACCGCATAAACGTACATAATATTCTCTTGTTTTAATTAAAAAAAGTTACCTAGTCATTAACTCTTCGTAAAACTAATACGTATATTATCACACTGATTTCATGCAAAAAAAAATTCATGTTTTTTAATCCAAAATATTACCATAAAAATATTAATACCTACTGTATTATATAAACCGGCCAAACGTTTGTTTATTTCACACGACATGCGTAGTTAATTATGATTTTTAGAGACCGGATCTTACATAAAATGAACGATGCCAGTTTCTACATCAAATACACGCAGTCATTAAGTTTTCATAAGTCATTTATCTTGATCGATAAAGTAACAAAATTTTATAATACATATTTTCCCATATTTTGGGCGTACCTAAGTGCATATTCTTAATTGAAATGCATTTTTCTTCAGGAATCTGGAAAAGTACATAGGAAATAGAATAATTACTTCTTTAAAGTACTAACTAGATGACATTTTCTATCAGAAAAATTCGTTCTACCCAAAATTCGAAAACCTTAAAATGCATACCTAATGTAAAACCAATTATATTCCTATAACAAGTATATTCCTCACTTCGTTTAGAAACTACAATATATTTTAGGACGACTTTCCTTAAGAAATTATTAAAGTATAGGCAGTATCTACTTAACATTTTTTAATTAACAATAACTAAATATTTCTATATATATATATTCTCATCTTCGTGTTTGAATATTGATTATACAAATTAAATAAAGATAATGAAACATTTTAATGTTTATGTTTATACATTTATAAGAGATATAAAACGGGCTCTAGAAAACCCGGTTCAAATATGACATGTTCATTCAAATACGGGACGTATGGGATCCCTAGTCTAGAAAGTACCTATCACATAATAATTAATTAGGTAATTAAAGTTACAAATGTGAAATGAATTGGAATGTAGTGGAAAAATACAAGTATTATCAAATAAAATATTGCAAATATTGATCATTGCGGTATAATATAATATTATTGTTTGAGTATAACGTGTTACTGAAATAATTTCGGAATTATAATTTATACGTTTTAATGTTTTAGATAATATGTAATTAATATGATATGTATATAAAAAAATGAGATAATTCACCGTATTGTGTATGATAATTGATCAAGTACGTGCCACGTGAGGCTATAATAATTATATATTATACTAAATCGAATCTATTACAGACTATAATTTATAGTTTAAGTAATTTCCCATACATAAAATTCATCGTATTAATATTTTTCAATGATGTAATTGATATTTTAAACTTTTAAATCATTTCCTAGCTGTATAATAGCTTTTGTATATAACGAATTAATCACTCGCCCGTCATATTAAAATAAAACATAAAATTTGTACAAGATGATACCGATATTACTTTACACGCCAGAATAAATGAATGGAATTTTTAAATGAAAGTTTATATTTTCATTAGTCTCTACAATCTTCAATACAAATCTACATTTGTATGAACTAATGTAATCAAAACGAAAAAAAAAATGCTAAACGATGTGACGCTACAGTCTCGTAGACATTCCTGACGGACAGTGTGTAATATCAGTAATTATAGTTAACCATGGTAACCTATATCATTATGTTTACGCTAGGTATACAGACTCGACGGTATATTCCAACGGATATTCATAACAATCGGCCTAGTTATAAAAATTAGGCGGGACAAATTCCCATTTTTCATCCCTTCTTAAGATGACTTCATGCCAACATATTTTCAATGAAAAACTTACATTAGAGTTTTTTTTATATTTATCAACTTAGAAATATGTTAGAAATACGAATCAAAAAACAAGTAATAAAGATATCTAATAAGATTATCTGCGCATAGTTTTTTTGGATACATTAATTTTTTTGAATATAAAGTTATTTAAAAATAAATCAAAAAGTTGATTTTTTAGCAGCTCATAAAACGCGTAAAAATGTTCATATCAAAAATCGGCTACAAAGGGCGCTAGACAATTTTGTTTTCTACAATTTGTTTTTTATTTCAAATTGCTATGATATTATCAAGTTGACAAAAATTAAAAATGCATAAATATGTTTTATAACAAATATCGTGATTATTTGAAAAATATATTTAAATATTTTTAAATTGTTGGATATTTATTTTTATCAAATTTTCTTAAAAATTACCTATGAATAACCCTTTAAAAATCGTGCATACGACGTCTTCTTAAAATATGATACCATTGCATGATCACAATTTACATGCAGTTCTCATAGATATCACGAACGAGTGAAAACAATGTACATTACAATAACACTTCAAAACCTTGTAATTTTATCAGAATAATTAATAAGTATGTATACCCATTGGCCAGTGACAATTACCTATCTAAAAATTTAGTTTTTTCATATATTCAAAATGTAAAATTAACCTATTATTGTACATTTTTCCTTATATAGTTTATGATAACATATGAAAAACAATTAAAATATTTTAGAAGGAAATGTATTCGGTTACGTCTAAAAAGATAAATGATCAATTCTATTAGGAAGTTTTAAATATATTAAAGTAAGTTTATGTTGCGTATATAGTTTGCACCTGACATACGCGTAGATACCTACATAGTTTATTATAATAGCTGTTTTATGTATATTATGTATTTGTTTATGTTTTTGCGTGACCCTCAATACACAAAGAACAATCTGTTATCTTCTTGTAGACAAACTACGTTACACAATATTTGGCAAGTTTTCAAAGATTTAAACTGCACTCAAGAGGATGTAATAATAGCCCGGTTTTTTTTTTATACATACAATTTTAACGAACTTTTAAGAAAAATTGAAATTTATTGTTTTAAAAATATTTCAAGTGGTTCAATATTTATTATTGTGTAATCACAATATTCGTTTAAATATATACAAAAACGATTAAACATCTCTTATATATAAGTATATTGAAAGATATATTATATTGAAGAGAATCTATATCTATCTCCATATAAATAAACAGTTCTATCAATTAAACAAAAGGTGTTTAATTCTTCTGAAAGATGAACGCTTTACCTGTGCCTCCTGATTTTTACTTTTTTTTTCGATTACTTAAATATATAGCTTTAATATTTATATTTAAAAAAATCAATTTTTCGTTTTAATTTAATTTACAAGATGCCTAATCCATATTATATTAAATTTAACACGTTACAAAATAAAAATAAAATCTCTTCGACGAAACACAATCAAAGTCATGATCGTCTTTCTGTTTAACTATGTTTCTAAAATAATTGTGTTGGTACCTACTGAACTTTTCCAAATCGTGTTTTTACGTTAAAGAGTATACGTACTCTTAGGAGTTAGATGGGCCTATTACCAATTACCTTCGTATCTACAATTTTGTTAGAAATGGATTGATTTTTGGAGATGATGGCATATAATAATAAAGAGAGCATTATTATCTTTGACACATTGGAATAATTAGTTGGATAAATTGTTTTTTAAGTTTTTACAAGTGCTTATAAATAAGGAGATAATTAAATCATAAAAATGTTGCTTGAAATTACATTTATCAAGTATGATAATTATTTACATCCAATTTGTACGTACATTTTTAAGAGAGTATCTAATTTATTCTACTGAAGATCAAAATGCCATATAATTACAAAGTTTTAATTTAATTTTTTTTATATGATAATTTTAAATGAATCGTTATTACAGATGTACGACTTTACTGGTGATAGTGCAACAATATACACCGGTAAAAATGATGTGACCAAGTCGGGAATCATAGAGAACTACAATAGGAAACCGTATCTTCCACAGTGGCCTCGAGCGCCTTGCAACAAAGTTACAGGTGCTTCGGATGGTGTAAAGTTCCCGTCTTTGTTAACAGCCGATGATACACCCATGTTCTTCAGAAAGTCTCTGTGCAGAGGAATTCCAATGGTATGTATAGAATTAAATTTTTAAAAAATCATACAGTTTCTAACGTAATGTTTCAAATTCTTGAACATCGTCGTACAATATATGAATACGTTGTATGTATTTATACTGAAGACCACTAAGTATACACTAAAAAAAAAATGACGAATTGTATTTGTTACCAGTTAATAAATCTACCATTTGTTACATCGACAGTATTTTATCACATTGATAAAACTACCTATTATTAGATTGATAAATATAATTTTGTCAATATTTTGACTTTTATATCGGCACAAGAAAAAGAAGTACTATTTTATTTAATTTATCATTTTGTTTTGATATACACTTCATTAAAACAATAATTATTGTGTCCTCTAAACTGAGGTTAATATTACATAATATTAATGACAAAGTTCTTTTAAATATATTTAAAATTAAAAAATTAATTAATTCGAAATATTTGATGCTTTTATAAAAATAAGAATAAATACCTACATATATTATAAAAAATAAAAATAAATATATAAGTAAAGTTAGTATAAACCTATCCCAATAAACATGAAACTATTTATTAAACCTTTAAATGTAATGTTAAACATTAAATAAACATGTGATAAGGTTTAATCAAATGTTGCTAAACCTTTCAATTTGAAAAATATTGGAAGGTTTGATACAACATTGAATCACATGGTTAAATTTAATACTACATAGCAAAGTAAATTCAACATTGGACCGCGTTTCCGGATTCCCTCTCCCCCCAAAAAAATCTTGTAAGCCCCTTGCATTTTTATTATATCCCCCTTCTATCATATTATTGTACAACGTTCCCGGAATAAGGAATTTTTTTCTGTACATTTTGCAACAAATTCTTAATTTATGCTATTGGATTCGAACCTCCAACCATCACTTATTTGAAAATTTTAGCACACACGCTTAACCAACTAAGTTACATTCTAGTGATACAAACGTAGTCGGAATTTTGGGTACAATAAGTGCTCGAGTAATAGTAAACGATTACAACAAGCAGGACAATGAAGGGAAAAATTTTTGAATCGCAGCGACGCAGCCTGAGGGCTCGGAACGGTGGAAAAATGTGTTATACATTATCATTATACCTACATTTTTATACTAAAACATTTTTTGAGTAGTCTAAAACCAAGTTTTGGATTGGTCATAACTCTAGGGAACGTGGACCTAGTGGCTCCCGTTTTTGCTTAAAGTCCCTATCCATGTGTGCCACATTGAGTGGCAAGGGGAAGGATATCGCCCCTCTGGAGAATAACCAAAAAAGTGATTTTTAGTATGTTTTGAATTGTTTTTAAAGGTTATGTAATATGTTAAACATAAATTTTTAAGCTTTGCACATATTTAAATATTCAATGAAATGTTATGCTTTATTAAACTTTAAACATTAATTATTTTACATTAATTAATCATTTAATGTGCGGTATTAAACGTTTATTATTAAATATTTAACCATTAATATTACATAAAACTTTCAAGATTGCCAAATGTTTATTGGGATTATAAAAAAATAAAATGTGAGTAGATATCTACCTAGCGTAATAAAAAAAAAATGATATAGGTAACAATTATTTTTGTAACCAAATGATGACTTATATTCGAATTTTTATTTTACTTATTTATATAACATGTATTTATTTTTATTTTTAAAGTTTTTTTTTTTGTTAAACTCTTTACCTTTAAATCACAATAGGTACATATTTAAAAAAAAAAGCAAATAGACAGTAATTGACGAATGAACAACATGTTTGTCGGCTGTATTGTGATAGTACTTTTGTTGATTGACTTGGTATTTGTATCAGTATTACTTATGTTATTTTTTCAGTGTTATATAATGACGAAATCATACCTAATAAACCTAAAATCCAAATAAATATGATGAAATTGTGCGAATTTTTCAGGTAAGAACTGGTGATCAGAAGATACACGATGGTTTGCCGGTGTACAAATACATATTCGAAAACGGATCGTTGGACAACGGAGCGGAAAATCCAGACAATAAGTGTTTCTGTCGTAAAAACAATTGCTTGAAACCCGGACTGATCGATGTTACTGATTGTTATTATGGTAATACTATCAATACAAAATACACAATACGATATTGTACAATTGTCGTTTAAGTAAGCGAAAAAATTTAAATCGATTATTTGGTTTTTAGGTTTTCCTATTGCACTGTCATACCCTCATTTCTACCAATCCGATCCATCGTTATTGAACGCCGTCGAAGGATTAAATCCCGAACAAAATAAACACGAAACCTACTTTCTCATAAACCCGGTAAGATCAAATATAGATACCCAATATTAATATAAACGTTGAAGAAATACGAGAAAGCAATATATATTGATATGAAATATCGCGTGGTGACATTATCCCAGTATCGCAACGTTCACCGTCGACATTGGAAAAATGTCACGTATATTATTAAAATTTATTATGTTTATATATTATTCATATAGGAAACGGGTTTGCCTGCACAACTATACGTCAGAATACAAATTAACATAGCTCTGGGCGACATATCCAACATGGCGAATACAGAACATTGTAGCAACTTGGTCATACCGTTAGTTTGGACCGAAATTGTAAGTACCTATCTATATTTTGTTTATTCAGTTTATGTATAAATATACATATATTGTATAACGTATATGTTTACATGTCTGTAAATAGTAAAACAACATCAAATGGAATACAAATTATTATTTATTACAAATAAATCGTTTTGATTATCAATGCAAAACAAAAATACGTACTCACAACGTATTAACACAAATTGTATTTATTCTTCTGAGATCGTGGGGTTTTATAATACCTAACGTAGAAATACGGGCCATTTCTGCCAAAAACGCCACTACTTTTCCCTTTTCTGTGAAAACCATATCTTTCTCTTCTCCGTTTTTTTTTTTTTTCGTTTTTCCGGCAAAATACACGATTAAAAATTAATATTGACATGATAGTAAATTCGTATAACAGTGTTATTAATATGATATTTAGTAAACATTTAAAGTTCTTACTATACATATATAAGATATGTGATGGAACAGAGTAATGTAATTTTGAAATTTATTATAAAATAAATAAAAAATAATAATTATAAAATAAATCAAGTACTTGTAAATCTTGTAAACATTGAAGTGTTGGATAAATATACAATTTAATAAATTATTATTTTGTGTTGGAATATCGACTCAAGAACAAATATAGGATTCCATTTAAAAAATGAAATTAATTCAAATGAAAATAATTATGCTAAAAAGACACTTGCTCCCCTAATTCTTACCATATTGAAAATAGGTATTTATTAAAAAGCAAAATATTTAAGATTTGAAAATGGAAAAGTTCATTTTTGGCGATAATGGGAAATATCGGAAGATATCAATTTAAAAAATATATAAAATATGCAGTAAAATATTCGCACCATATCGAGAATTAGGGCTACTGATTTTCCAATTAATTTACATACTGCAGTATCATAATATACATAATATATATATTTTTTTTTTTTCAGTTTTTTTCCAGAAAATCTCAAGCATTTTTGTGCTTTTTTTGGGATTTTTGGGTTTTGTTTTTTAAGAAATATCGAACTATATATATTATAGCGAAACAAAAAACAACTAAAAATAAAAAAATAAACAATATAATATTTGATCGTGTTGACCACAACATACTTATAAAAAACCTTGATCTTCTTGGAATAGGCAATCCACTTTTTTTTTTACTTCACTCCTACGTGTCTAATCGATATCACTTTGTCACTGTTCTTGGTACATCCTCATTTGCTTTCACTCCCTCATCCGGCATTCCGCAAAATGCTGTACTGTCCCCTCTCCTAGTAAATTCCGTTTCTTCTGTTCTCCTTAATTCTAAACTTCTTATATTTGCTGATGATATTAAATTATATCTTCATATAAACTCTACTTCCGACTGTCAACTTCTCCAGCAAAATCTAAATAATCTATTTGCTTGGGGTGAGTCCATTGGCCTTTCCCCGAACATCCCTAAATGTTCGTTATTTCCTTTTTTCGCTCACACTGCCGAATTACTTTTCCTTATCTTATTAACAATATACACATTAAATCATCCGACTGTATCCGCGATCCCCGCTTCACGCTCACCCATAACCTTTCTCCAATTAAACATATTGAAGAGATTTGCTGCAGGGCACTAAAGGTTCTCGGCTTAATCTTTCTGTCCTCTTCTGAGTTCAATCTACTATCACCCCTCAAAGCCCTGTACTGTACCTTGGTTCGTCCTATTCTCAAATACTCGTTCTATCCTCTGGGACCGTTCCACTACTAATGCCCCAGTACCTACTATGGTTGAAATGGCGCAGCGTAAATTCCTATCTACTGTTTCCTACAGATTGAATATTCCTCATCCTCTCCAAGATTAAACTCCTGTTTTACGTATCTTGAATATCACTAATTTAGCGGACCATCGGCATGCATATAATCTGTCCTTTATAACCAATCTCCTCTCTTCAAAAATGTATTCTCCTACTCTCTTATCCATTACTAATTTCAAAGTCCCTGCCCGTACCACTCGCTTCTCTACTCCTTTTTACACCCCTCGCTCCTCTTCTAATTTCCGCCATAATTCTCCTTTAGTCCGTCTCATGCGAATAGCAAATATACCGACCCCCTCCTTTTGTCTATAATAAAATGTATTTCTCTTTATATTCAAACCATTATTAATGGCATATTTTTATTTCGTACATATTATTAAACTTGTTTCTTTTTTTTTTTGGGGGGGGGGGCTTGTCCCGTTTCTATTAATAAAATAAAACATTATAACATCGTCAAGTGTGTGTGTTTTCGCAGGGATTCGACAAGTTACCGGACAACATGCTGACCAAGTTCTTCGTGTACCTGCGCGTGGGACCGGCCCTGACCACCGGGCTCCGGTACGCGATGCTAGTCGGCGGCGCGGCGTTCGTCGCGCTCTCCGTGATCGCGTCGCTGTTCATACCAGAAGACGACGAGCTGCGGTACAGGAACTCGCCGGCGTGGCGCCGCGAGAGCCAGACGCTGACCGGCCCGCAGTGCGGCACGCCGACGATCCGCGTGCCCGTGCCCGTCGCGGCCGCGCCAAAGGCCAAGGAGATGAACACGTACTACAACTCGCTGCTGGAGGGCGGGGCGGCGAACCGGTTGAACGACGACCTGTGCGACCGGTTGGAGGTGGTGCACGAGGTCCGGTCGTACGGCGGCAGTTGCACGGAATCGGAATTCGAGGACGACGACGACGAACACCAGCGGATCGTCTGAGGATCGCGCGACACCGTATTATTATCTTTGTTATAATGATAATATATTATCGTTATGCTCGTATTATATATTATGACGATTCCTGTAAATTATATATCACGAAGACTAAAATAATTCGTGATATATATATATTTTGTATAATATTATAAACGAACGATAACGCTATTATCAGTTTGCGGGCGCGTTCGTCCCCGGGAGTGAAGGGCTTGGGCACACAATATCATTATATAGTACCTAGTAGTCGTATTTATAAAACGAACATTTTTTTTTTTTTTTTATATAAATGTACATATATTTTATAATACGAATTGGACGCGTAATATTTTACTAGGTACACCTATCTATACTCTATATTATAATATTTATATATAATACAAATTCCAAATGAAAAAATGGTTTAAATTACTTTATAGGAAAAACTATAGCCACGTGTAGTTATTGATTTTCGATTCTTGCCCATATAATAATTAATTGTAACCCACTATATATGGTATACGTACGTAGTACATTATAATATTGTATAGAACGCTATGGACGTTATGAATAATAATAATATGACATGTTAATTTTAACATTTCGACGGTTAATCGCACGCGCGTGTCGAGTGCAATTTTCCCAAAAATATGTTCAGTAATCAAATAAACATTTCAGATAGGTAGTGTATTTTCTTGTGCACGTACTAGATGTATGAAATTCATGTGTACCTAGTCGTATTGTATTTTTGAATATATTTGCAAGCGTTTATGATTTTCAGTACCTATACAATTTTACATACTCCCGAAAATTTAAATACGATTTCCGAAAAATCGTAAATATGCGAGCTTAACCATCGATTTATTCACTCAGTTCACGTTGCATTTTGATTATAATATATTATTATTATATAAAATATTATTGAACAAAAAACCGGTAAAACGTCTCTGTTTTATCCAGCTTTCAGTTTTATTTATTTCCACGATGATAATAACATTGAAACATGATAATGACTTTGAGACGCCGATGTTTATAGAAAAATAATTCGGTTGTTTCCGGGTAAAGGGGGTTAAGTCTAAAATCGCAACTTTTCAGGATAAAGAATTATAAAGATTATTCTCGTTAACAAATTATAACGCTAAAAATAAATGATAAAATTCTAAACACATTTAATCAAAATACCAAATAGACTTTATTTAATAATTTTCTGTAACAAATAAATCTTTTATTTTTATTTTACTTATACCTATATAACAAACTCTTAAGTTATAAAAAAAAATTCTCATTAAACTTCACACAGAGTAGATAAAATTTATCTTGTGCTAGTACTTGCCTACATGGAATAATATTTATTTAACGCATTCTTTAAATACCAGTTATTTGGTTAAGGGTCATACCATATTTCTTAATTTATATTAATTAATTAACTATAAAATAAAATACAGTGTAGATTACATTATTCTTATGTAAGCATGGGATTATTCAAAACTTTAGATTTAAAAATATAAAATGATATTATTATTATTATTATTATTATTATTATTTATGACACGGTGGATTTATTATATATTAGGTATATTACATTCGTTACTCTGTCGCGTACTTCTGTAACTGTAAGTCCTGATTTTTTGCTCATTATTGTAATAATTATAAGGTACCTAACTCAATACATACGTATACAGGTATTAGGTGTAGATCTTATAACGAAATATTAACAATACATATTAGTTCATACAATAAGTAATACCTATATTTCTGTCCGGTTTATTTTTTATTATTTGATATTAATTGATAACATTTATTTATATAATCGAGTTTAACAGAGATAGTTGTTATAACTCAATCATTGTCCTAGGAAATTTCACTATAGCCAAAAGGGATATAATCTAGGACACATTTATTTTCCATAACATATTTTCATCACTATAATATGTACGACGACACACTGTGTCCGACCACAATTTCGTAAACGACATTTTTCGTCAGAATGCCCCATACCTACACACATACATATTATATTATATAATATATTATCATTTATAGGTTCGTCGCCTCTATGACCTTCAAACGTATGTAAAAAAAAAAAAACGATACCATTATATTTCCATGAAATATCTACGTTTTTGTTTTTTGTTTTCTTTTTTTTTCTACCGTTTCGCCCATTCTCCCATGTGCCAGCACATCATACCTATGTATTATAGGTAGGTTAGGTTATAATATCCTACGCATTGGACATTTGAAAATGATTTTTTTTTTTCCGTCGCGTTTCGATAATAATTTAATAATTTCTTTAGACACGACATAATAACTTACGTACCTAATCGTAATATTGTTATATAATATTACCGATACGAAAAATGTGATACCCTATAGGTCTAAGTTGATCAATCCATTCACATCACGAATAAATATTTTGTATTTTTTGTATTTATTTATTTATTATTATTATTATTATTATTATTATTATTATCATTATTATTATTATTATTATTATTAATAATATTACTATTTCGATGATAATTTCGTTTATAGTATTTAAGTAATGCCTAGTTTTAACTTTTTATTCTAAAAGTTATACAATGTGATTTGTATATAAACCTAATATATATATTTATATGTTGTACCTGTGCATTTTTTATTATTATTATTTGTACATAACACAATATGACTATGAAACAATGGTGTATTTTACATTTTCCTGTTTAGCCAAAGACAAATGTGAAAATTACATTGTAGTGCATATTACAATATTTCTAATATTTAGGTAATATTCAATATTACTGTACACAAAAATATACTGGTAAAGCCATAACATATTGACATTTCGCGGGCTCCCGATTAAAAAGTGCTATTTCATGTTTTTGCGTTTTTACAGGAGAGCATTTTTAAATAAAATATTCAATAAAAAAAAAAAAAAAAAAAAACAGTTCATTATATTTTAATCAAACAAATGGCAAAACAATTGTTTAAAAAAATCCTATACAATCGTGGTATAGCACTTAAAATTAATTTAAGTTTTGATACAGTAATAAGGAAAATTGTGTTAAAGAGCAAAAAAGTGCTATAGATAGCACTTTTAAGTCCGGAAAAAATAAAATATATTATTAAATAGGCAATTTTAGTTCTAATGACAAATATTATTTTTACCAGTGTTACCAACATTTCCACAAAATATATTATGTTGTTAAGGACTTAAACAGATAACCGGCAGACATCAGCCGGCCGGTAAATATCCTATGGAGAAGAGAGGCATTGATAGAATGTGAAATCCATTATTTTATCATATTACAATATTCATATTATTATATATAATGTAGCAGGTATATTTTCTTTGTTTCATATAGGTACCTATATTTCGCAATATATTTGATTTTTAATAATTTCAACATTAACCGATAATTATTAACAAAATATCTAAAATAGCGAATAATATTATTAAAAAAACATATATATATTATTTAAATATTTACATTATTATTACTACGATTTACTGATCTTTAAGGCTGTCTGTATCGTGTCTTCCCGTTCGCCAATACGTACCATTTAGTCGGCACCGCGTCACGTATACCTACTTATTATTATTACTATTATTATTATTCAACTTAACTTTTTAGTTTTTTTTATAGAATTTTATAGGCACCTTTATAAAATAATAACACCTTTATAGCTCAAAATGTAATAAAAGTACATATAATTCATAATATGTAATTAAAACATTCGAATTTAACACATCCCGAACATCAATATCTTATTCGACAACAAGCCCACGCTTTTTAAATATAGAAAAAAATATATAACTGCATAAGAATGTACTATATTATAAGCAAGGATGGACATCAACTAGTTAATAATAGTTACAGTTAAGTTAAAAAATTTCGTTAGAGTTAACTTATTAACTTAACTAGTTAATTTTGTAGAACTGTAAACTTATCAGATTATGAGGCTATAAAGTTATTATCTGGGTAGTTAGTTAATATTTATTTTATACAAAGTACAAGTTAAGTTTATAAATTTTTGAAAAATATTTTATAATAATATGTTCCTTCATATATTATAATGTTATGTGTATTTTTATTTTCAACTTTGTATAGGTATATAATATATAATATACACTATACGTTATATTATATATTTTATATTATCATAGCGTAATTAGACCAGTCGCAATATTAGTTGGTAATTTAATGTTTGCGCGGTGGCATCGGAAAACCAGTGAAAAATGCTACTATACCCTTACATTGGCTCATTTACGATTTCGGTGAAGTAAAAAGTTGGTAAATCAATGTTAGTATTAATTACCAAAGTGTTAATGTCGGTAAATTAGTCCGGCACTGGCGTACCACCCACACCTCGGGCGTGCATGACGTTTTGGTTATCATTACGATCTATAATATAATAATTGAACCGATCAAATATGGAATGGTTTTTTATGTTTGATAAGACAAAAAGATGTGACCCGGTTAAAACCTGGTATACCGGGAAAACATATACCACGAAAACACGCGTATCTATTTTCCGTGAGTTGTGCGATCTTCGTCAGTGGTTGAATTGGAAAAAAAAATAAGGACGGACTCTGAGCTCAGTTAAAAATTCTGCGTTCCGTGACATGTCGTTAAAGAAAAAGTAAGACGTGGGGGACTTCGTCCCTCACACCCCCTATCCAAAGTGTCTTGAAAAGAGGACATTTTTAAAAACATTTTAGATTATTATATAACATGGATAGAATAGAAAAATCCAAATTTTTTTTTACATCATTGTTGGGGGGTATTCAAGATAGCATAGTTTAAGCATTCCTCTTTTAAAATGATTTAACACTTTTCCTTTTAAATGAATAATCGAGGAAGTTGTAAATGTACACCAAAATAAAGCTTATCGTTATCGCATCGATTTCGCCATCCCTTTACGCTTCACCCATTCACGGATAATGAAGATTATTCATTACCTATGGGCTATATATGATACGCCAATATGATTTAATACGATCAACTATTCAATATCTTATATCCATGTTTTTTTTTTTATCTAAAACTTATTATGTGATAAGGACAAGAAACATTTATTTTCGTAATTTCACGATTTTTCCAAAAAAAAAAAAATTATAATTTTTAAAAATGTTAAATAAAAATTAAAACAAACACTGCGTCCCTTGCGTTCCCTGATAAATAAATTAAGGGGTGCGCTGTTGAACGTGAAAAAAATGAAGAGTAGCTCCATCCCCCTGCGTCCCTCCACAAATCCACCAGTGATCTTCGTCAAACGTCAAACAATAATAAATAGGTGATTATAACATAAAACATTATATGACTTACATGATAATATTTATTAGAAACACGTAATACACGTCATGTTAATTATTATTATATTATCTATATATTATATAGTATGATAATATATAGTTACCGTGAATTTGACGACGAGTTGACGACATATAATATAGATACGAAATTGTATAATTCGGCGATTTCGCGGACACGAACGGATACTTGCACGGGTTTACTGCACGTCTCGTAATAATTCTATTATTATTATTATTATTATTATTATAGTCGTGTACGGGCGCCAACGATTTGCTTTTCAGACGACGGACTGCAGAGACCGTTTATTCTGCATGGCCGCCTGCACGGATTTCGTGAGCCGGCCGATGGTGTCCATCAGGTCGGCCGACCGTTTCCGGAGCAGTACGAGCTCGACCTTGAACCCGTTCACGTCGTTGGACGACCGGCACCGGTACTCGGACCAATGCCTGCGGGACCGGTCCAGGTCGGCGGTCAGCGCGTCGCTCTCCCGGAGCAACCGGTCGTGTTCCACGTCCACCCGGGTCATCTCGGCCCGCGCCATGTTCAGCCCGTACAGCAACTTTCTGACGGCCGCGTGCCGGACGCCGTCTTCGTCGCCGCCACCGCCGCCGCCGCCGCCTCCACAGCCGCCGCCGGCCGCTCCCTCCCGCGAATCGCCGTCGTCCGCGGCGCCGGCCGCCGACTGTTGCAGTATCGTCCGCTTCAGGTACGCGTCCGGGTCCTCGTCGTACTTGTACCAGTCGAACATGGGCATGACGTCCCGCAGGAATTCCAGCGCCACGGTGGCCCGGTTCAGCGTCCGGTGTTCCAGGTACGTGTACTTGCCGTTCAGCGCCATCTGTTCCCTGGCCAGACCGTCGCTGATGTGCTCCGTCTGGCTATCGAACACGTCCGACAGGATCGCCCGGTAATCGTCCAGCAGCTCGTCCGCCACTTTCATCAGCGTCGCTCCCTGGTCGCACGTGTGCGCCGACACCTGCGGGAGAAACGACAAACCGTTGAGAGGATCGACGCGCCCGCGCAACAGTTGTTCGGGAGGGGGGGGGGAGGGGAGGGAGAGAAGGCCCGTAAGCGCACTCAAAGGACCATACAACTGAAAAATCGGTGTTTTTTTTTTTTTTTTATTGTTTACGTAAAATTATGCGCTGCTAAATTAAACAAAAATAAATTATATCTGAAAAAAAAAAAAAAAAATGTCTAGGACAATTATTTAGCCGCAGTCGTCGCGTATTCTCCATACCAGAAATGGGCGACTCAAAGTTACTAAAGGGTCAAATGTTGAAACTTAATATAATTGCGAAGCAGATATAATAATACATATAGTTGTATTTTTTAACATTATATGAAACAAATTCATTAATATATATTTTATGTCTATGACAAGAACTAATGTCTAAGTTTAATATATGTTTTATTATTGAAAATGTCTCCAAGATACAATTTACCCGGCCACTTTTACTATATTCGATGTAAATTGTAAATTGTAGTACAATGTTAAAGATAATAAAAATCTCGAAAGACAGTCCGGGCCCGGATAAAAAGGGACGGCGGTCCGGATGTGGCCCACGGACCGCCAGTTGTCCATCTCTGCCCTATACCATAACGTGTAAATAATACTATTACCCGCAGTGTTTAAGTGCTGGAACTTAGTCAGGGCTGGAGGGAAGGGTGTGAAGACACCACATTCAAGTAATAATTGAATAAAACGAAGTCCAGGGGACACGAAAAAAAGTCGATGACCTTTTTGGCAAAAACTATAAATTAGTATTCGGTTATTCAGCATTTAGTCGGCGCAAATTAGAAAATGGTTGATGACCTTTTTTGTTTTTATTTTTCGTTTATTTATGGTTTTTGAAGAAATTATTTCGACGGTTTATTGATGATTTTATTTACTTATATGCGTGGAACAATAAGTCGGTGAAATTACTCATGGCGACCTCCCCCCCCTCCATAAATATGCAATTTAGCACCAGCCCTGCTAATAGTACCTGTAATATTAAATTTTTTAATTAAAACTACGTACACATTTTTAAAGTTCATTTAATTTAGTACCAATATACAAAAAATATATTTATATGTTTAAAATGAAAGATGAAAAATAAATATGAAATAATACCTCTATAGCCTATAAGAGTTTCGAAGACAGGATTAAGTGTGGATGGATGAAGTGGAGAGAAGCGACAGGTGTTTTGTGCGACGAAAAGATCCGTATTAGGATAAAAGTTATAAATTGTATAAGGCGGTGGTAAGACCTACAATGATGTATAGAACAGAATTTTAGACGGAAGATAGAACAGAGAATGGATGTAGCAGAGATGAGAATGTTAAGGTGGATGAGTGGAGTTACTAAAGAGGATAAAATAAGGAATGAGTGTATAAGAGGTAGTAGAGGAGTAGTTTCGACAGTAAATAAAATGAGGGGGAATAGATTAAAATGGTTCGGGCACGTATTAAGGAAGGAAGATTAGTAAAGGAAATGTATGTTGATGGTAAGTGGGGGAGAGGAAGACCGAAAAAGAGGGGAGAATGTGATGGCGAGTGATATGATGAAAGTGGGAGTAAGTGAAGAAGATGCAGGAGATAAAGTTAAGTAGAAGTATTGGACCAGAGTGGCCGACCCCAAATAGTTGGGAGAGAAGGTGAATGAGAAGAAGAAGAAGAAGAAGATCTCTATAGTCTATAATATTATCATCTAGATTTATTAATACATTTGTTTGTATTTCTTATCGAATTATTACATACGAAAATTATAATAATACTTAGGTACCAATGGTACCATAAATTTTATCAGTTTTATAAGAACTATTATTAAAATATATTAGCATTATATCTATTTCCAGGGCCGTCGATAAGAAATATTTATGGGGGGAGTGGGTGTATCTTTCAAAATACCGACAGAAATACATGTTTAAAATTAAAATAAGACTAAACTCTATTTCACCGATTGCTTTTTAAAACTAATAGTAAAAACAACAAATTACGACGACGATATTTTCTAAAATATCTGATATTATACATTACGTACTATATTTCACAAAACCTACTAAACCGGATTTTAGAAAATATAATCGTATTGTTATTATATACATATCATACTGGCACATATAACAACATAATAACCAAAATTCGAGAAGAAATACAGATAAATGTGTTAAGAGATCTAGATGATTATATTATACAGGTAATGTTTCATATTTATTTGTACGTTGAAAAAATATCTAAAAATTAAAATTCATCTTTTGTTTTAAAACTTTAAAGATAATCATACAAATATATTTTTTTATATATTGATACTAAATTAAAGATAAATTTATGAGCTTTAAAAATATTTATATAATTTTAAATTTTAATAAAAAAAAATTGAATATTACATGTACTATTAACAGGCACTTGTTGATAGTATTAAATAGATAACGTTGCGAGTCGTAATATTTACATGCTATGATATGAAGAAACGTGACGGTGGCGAAATTATGACGTCACGCGTGTATTTCAAATGCGCGTGTCAATAAATAATTTATTATCGTAGGAGTTTTTAATGATATCCTTTTTTTAGTCTCTCTCAATACTAATAATAATAACTGAAGTTTTATTTTTGAGTTGTATGATCTTTTAATGGGTAATACTTTTATTTTGAAAAAATGAATTAATATATTTTAATTCTGTTTTTCATACAGGTTAATTTATATAAGTCTTGAAATGCGAGAAAATGTATTTTTTTATTATTATTATTAAACCAAAATGGCTATGGAGTGGCCGATGAAAGGAAACTTCTTATTTCTTGAATGACCTCCACGGGCCACTGACCACCTGCAGGTGGAAATTTTCAATGTAGAACACAATACGAACAAAATTTTGTAAGAAGATGCAAAAATCTAATGAGGTACGTAGGATTTTTCGGAAGTATTTTCTGAACAAATCGATCAAAAATTAATCATAAAATCGTTAAATTTCAATTAATCAAAAAAATCTTACGTACTTCACTAAAAAAATATCATTATAAAGTTACAGTTATAATTTGGAGTTTTAAAAGGTCGCCCGCCTTGAAAAACATAGATTTGAGAAAAACCATTTAAAAATTCAAGTAATAAAAATTTTAATTATTTAACCTTAATCTGCAATTGGCCTTCCAAATAAACTAGAAATTTAAAATGCGAGCATTCGAAGCTTGTTCTCAAATTACCCGCAAATCCTGACACTTCGCTAAAAAGTCGACCATATCGACAAGATCTTATTGCAGAGAAAATGACAAAATAACAAATAAATAGTTGTTATGGTAACTAAACTAGTTATAATTGTAACTATATTACATGTAAATATTACATTTTTATTATTAACAAGTCTTATCAAGTTATCAATATTTTTTGCGCATTGGGTACATAATTATTTTTATCGCACATTATTGGGCCATGTTAGATGATAGATGTTACATTATTAGAGATATGACATTCGCAGTATTGTCATGACAACAAAATTAATTATAAATAAAAATAAATAGTAAAATATACTTTATTGGAAATTTCTTCTGACTACTAACATCACTAAATGGAAACCATAATACTGAAATACTTGTATTTGTGTACAAATTACAAATTATTTTTTAGTATTAGTTTTTTTCAAAAGTATTTAGTATTTTGAATACTTTTTTTGTGCAAATGTGACCATTATAGTATTTAAATTTGAAATACTTATTTTTAAAGCAGTTTATAATAATATTGCTCACCGATAAACAGCATTCTATACAGGTAGAACAATTTAAATATATTTTAATTACACAATTAAAATTAAGAGATTTAAATAATAATATACTAAATATTAAACTGTATAATGAATAACCAGTATTTAGAAAGAACAACGTTCAACGTGTTTATTTTGTGAACAACACTCGTTTCTGTCAATATAAAGAACATGAACCTGAACGACATTAATATTTTTAAGGAATTTGTACGATGTTCCGGTCGTTTAAATTCATTTAAATTATATTTATATTTTACTATAAGTCCCATTAGATTTAAGTATAAAAATAGAAACATAATACTCATAATACATAATACTCGCTATAAAATAAAAACAATAGTTTCTGCAAAAAAAGGTAATTTTTTGGCAAATATATAGGAAAACGTGAATGTGAATGAAATTCATTTATGCAATTTTTTTTTTTATATTATTTTTAGGTAGGTATATTATAGAATTTAAAATGTAGATAATAATATTAGATGTGTGGTTAGTTGAAACGAGGAATAATATTACAGTCACCCGCGCTTATTCTAAACTATTTTTAAACTTTAAATGCTAATTAATAATAAACTGTTCATTAGATAATGAATTTTTGTGCATAAATATTTTCGGGAAAATATAAACAAATATTAACAAATAACATATTTAGGGATAGATTTTTATTTGGTAAAAATGCACTATCATAATTAAATAAATGTAGTAAAATTAAAAAAAAAAAAAAACTTTATATATAGGCAAACACAAAAATTGGCTGGCTGATATCGATTGGTTCTCGAGGGTCTCCCCCATTATCCAAATTATTTCCCGTTATGTATGTATCTATTAATATTTTCAGGAAGTAGTTGAATTAGTTCTCGTTTGACCGAATTAGTTTACATTTAGAAATGGATTTAATTTCGAGCTTCTTGTTATGTTTAATAAAACAGATTAAAATATAATTTTAGAATATAAATTTAATCATTTATTTTTATTTTTTGCATGTGTGTGTCTTTTTGAATTTGACAAATTCTAAAATACGAGTAGCTATGTAAAATATAAAAATAATTTCCAAATACAATTTTTTTTTTTTTTTTTAAACAATATTAAAAACTCGAGTAGAAGTTTATAGCTATTTAATTTATTAATTTTTAATAGAACACTATATTTTATTGTATTGTGAATAATTTTCGGCTTTGGATTTATAGCTTCATCATATTCTTGAGAAGTCACTATTAGACGAGTCTTAGTGTTTCTATTCTATTTTTGATTTTGACAGCAGTTAATCATCTGCAATACCAATTAAATGTGGTGTAAAGTGAGTCTTTCAAAATCTCTGGAGATAATAATATGAGCTATACTTTTAGATAATATATAGCAAATATATTGACATAAAATGTTACAAATATTTATTTATATAAATAAAGAATTTATACATTAATAAAATTCTCATGAAAAAAAATGTCAGCAATGTGTGTCGTTTAGAGCAGTCCTTGAAATATAAAAATTTGTATGAGACGCTCACTAATTTTGTTCCTAACTTCACAAAAATAGGGTCTAAGATTTGGTTGCAATATTTCAACCATAAGAAGGTCACTCAAAGTCCGCAAAGAGATTTTTTCGGTTTTACAAAGCTTTTGGCAAATATCTCGAGAAATAAAGAAAATAATAAAAACGTATGAAATAAATATGTGTAGATTATTATATTATTAAAAATAATACAGAGCTTAATAGTGTGATAGTTTAAACAGTTTCCCGAAGAAAAATTATTAATCCAAGATTGTATTATTATTCCAAAAATCCTGCATTTTTAGAAATAATTTTATACTCTATACAAATCGTATATTGTATTGTGTATTTTTTATTTTCATAACAACTAATATTGAAAATGTAAGGAAATTGTAAATATTCCAAATTATAGTAAATAAAATGATTCAAAATATTATATACATACATTAATATGATTTAATATTATATATTACATTATAATTCTATAATGTTAAGAGGGAGTTAAGGAAATTTTTAGAGAGAGTAAAGTACTTGCTAAAGGATAAGCAAATATGGTGGTGGACAGAAGAAATGTAGTAAATATTAGAGAAAAAAAAACAAAGTCTAAAAAATAGTAGAAAACTAAAGAGAAGGATGATTGGGTAGAATATAGAAGTTCATATAATACAACAAAAAGTGCAGTGGCTAAAGCTAAATTAAGGAAATATGATGACTTTTATGGGAAATTGGATATAAAAAAAAAGGGAAAAGTGTGCAAGTTATCTAAAACAATACATTTATTTTTAAAATGTATGGTGTATAAAAGATTAAGAAAGAAAAGCGTTAACAAAATATAAGGAATGCTAAATAGATAGAAGGAATATTTTAAAGAATTATTAAATGAGAAATTTCCGAGATTTGATCGAGTTGAGTGGAATTTAGGTATGGTGGACCTTAAAAGAAAAGAAGAAGTATGGAGTATGGTTAGAAATATATATAAGAAAGCAGTAGAACCAGATGGAGTACCAGTATGGATTTTAGGTATAATACAGTTGACAAAGTTCTCTAATAAGATTTTAGTTTAAAAAAAAATCCAGAAGTGTGAGGAAAAGATTTGGGTAGTACCAAATTAAATGATAAAGGAGGTGTACAGAATTGTGGAAATTATAGAGAAATAAAATTCATGAGTAGTCTCACAGTATAAAGATTTAGGAAAAGGTACTAAATAAGAAAGTAAGGAATGTGACATTTGTTATAATAAATTTATTTGGGTTTATGCCTGGGAGGTCAACAATGGAGCCAATATTTCGTACAAGACAAATAATAGAGACGTACAGAAAAAAAAAGAGCAAGTTGTGAATAGTATTTATTGATCTAGAGAAGACGTGGCAGGGTTCCTAGAGATGTCTTGAAGTAGTTAATAAAGAAAGGATTACCAAATATATATGTGAATTTTATTGAGAACATGTATAAAGAGGCAAATACAAGACTGTGGAGTTTTTGTGGAGAAACTGAGGATTTTAGTGTCAGAGTAGGAATGCACCAGAGTTCGACTTTGAATACTTACTTATTTTCCTTGGTAATGGATGAAATAACAAAGAATATACAGGGTGAGGTACAATAATGGATGTGGTTTTAAGATTATATAGTGTTGATAGGAAAGAGTCCTCAGGAATTGAATGATAGACTTGAAGAGTGGAAGGAAGATCTTTAGTGTAAATAATTAGTAGGAGTAACAGAATATATTGAGTATGATTTTGGAGAAAGGAAAAACGGAATGAATAACGAAAGGCAAGTTATGACGTTGAGTAGACAATAGTGATGAAGTACCTAGGTGAGGTTGAGAGGTCAAAGTATTTGGGATCTGTTCTACAGAAGGATAGTGGTGTTGATAAAGATATAAAAAGTGTAAATAGATGAAGTGGAGAGAAGCGACAGGTATATTGTGTGATAAAAGGATCCCAAATAGATTAAAAGGTGAATTTTATAAGACAATGGTGAGAGCTGCAATAGTGTACGTATCAGAATGATGGGCAGTAGATAGGAATAGATAGTACAGAGAATGAGTGTAACAGAAATATAATGATAAGGTGGCTGAGTGAAGCGACTGGAGAAGATGAAATTAGAAATGAGTATATAAAAAGTAGTGTATAGGAGTGTCTTAAATAGTAGATAAAATGAGAGAGAAATGGTTGAGATAACTCGGGCGTGATTTAAGGGGATAAGAGACAAAGGCAGTAAGATTATAGTAAAAGTAATGTATATTGAAGGAAAAAAGAAATTCCAAAAGAGAGCGGCTAGGATGTAATACAGAGTGATATGTGATGGGTGCGTGTAAGTGAAGAGGATGTGAGAGACTATGTTAAGTGAAAGTGGAGAATTAGGGTGGCCAACCTCTAATTGTTCGGAGAAAAGGCGATGGAAAGAAATATTATGTTATTATTAGGGAACGGATTTTATTGTAAATGCATATTTTTATTGGAATGAGATATTTTAAATTTGATAAAAAACGTGTATGATTTAGATCATTCTAATTGAAATAAACCCAAATTTATTTTACATATTTTGGTATAAATACATATTTTTACATATTTAGAAAATAAGTACATATTTTAGTAATTTTTGATTTTTTTCATTGATTTTTAACGACGATAAACATTATCTACTTCGTCTAAAAGTGGCTTGAAGCCGTCCAATACTATTGCGATTATTTTGACAAAATAAAAATGTTATTTCAAATTTTGACACTGAATCAGCCGCAGCTATTGAAAAAGCAAATTCATTGATGCAAAATATCAATTTAAAAAACAACTTGACATACATTTCCGCAAATTGTTGGTTTTTTGATTCAGATAATTAAACAATTGGAAACCAAAAACATGTCTTTAATAGAAAATGTTAGCATTTTAGAAAAAGCTGCAGAAAAATTAGAAAAAACTCAAGGGCACATGGGAGAAATAGTTAAAAAGAAATTTGCCAATATAATTGAAAAAAATTCTGGATGTAAAACTATTAAAATCATCAGAGATATTTTAATAGGAAAAAATCAACAAGGATCTCTGGACATCGAATTCACTCCTTCTGATATAGTAAATATGAATTACGCCCCTATCACATCTGTTGACGTGGAA
>JAIPRL010000558.1:0-129301 GCA_025469235.1 Pemphigus obesinymphae
TTCATTAAATCTTAAATATTTGTTGAAATTAAAATATATACATTAAAATATTAATAAATTATTATTAAATATTTCAGTTATAATTAAAAAAAATAAAATGTATATTTAATGTTTTATTAACATTTGACTTTAAATATTTAAATTTAAATATTTATACAATCGTTTTGATTAACAAATGCTGTGTGGGAAGTTCATTAAAAAAAAATTTGAAAAAAATCGAAAAAAATAATTAAGATACGTTACAAAAAAACCAGATTATGATTATGTGATACCATAGATTGGCATATACAGTAGTGTGTAACGAATATTTTTCCTATATTCAAAGGACATTGCATACATATAACACTGCAGTGTAGAATTTTGTTAAATCATATTTTTGTGTTTTATAGGACCCGATGTCACTTATATCGGCTACTTACTCCAGTTCTTCACTTACCCCACGTGACCTAATATGAAATGTATAATATATATAGTTTGTAGGTATATAGTATATATATATATAATATGTACATTGTATATATTACATTTATAAATACACACCTATTTGATAATATATTATATATTATTAGGTATAATATAATTTTTTAACGATCTTATACAAATTTTAGCGTGTATATAGCTTGAAAAAAATATCGAACAGTAAAAGTGAGGAATGATGTGAAACGTACATGGAATAATTTTTACGAATTTAACACAGAATAATAATACATATAATATAATGTATATATAATTGTATATGAATTCTCGTATACGTGGCTGAAACTTAAATACAAAAAGGTATCCGATTTTCTTTGAAATCCGAATTTTATTAGTGTCGAGAAAGATGATATACTGGTCATAGCCATCTCTATATATGTATGCACGTACCCGTCATTTGATCTGCATAATTAAAGCACTTTATACAAGGCTGGGCAAGTTTCCGATATTTTTCAACTCGTTAAATTAAGTTAATTGAAAATAATATAAGCTAAGTAAAATTAAAAGTTACTCGTATATTTTTTATTAACTTTGAAAAAAAAATAACTTAACTTAGTTAAAAGTTAAAATTTCCTAATTAGGAAAAAAAAAGTCGATATATCCATTATATCGTAAAAAGGTATAAAAAAGCATGGTTATTCTTTACGCTCAAATAAACTATACCCGGGACTTCTTCTGCCTGAAAAAGTGTATAGGTACATGTAAAAATAAAAATACAACGCGTCATTTTAAAACCCATGCATAAATAAGAAATCAGAAAATAACTTCTAACTGCCAAGATACCTACATTATCGTTTGATTCACACTAATGTAGTGTAAAATAAGCAGTACCTACTACTTCAATATATTTTCTATACTGGATGGACATAAATACTAGCCTCCATGTAGTTGAAAAGACCGGGCTCAGCCCAATATTCGTGAAAGGCCGCCAACGTCGCGGCGTGTGCGTGAGTGGTAGGTACATCGATTATATTAACGAACATGCTATTCTAGGTACCTACCTACTAAAATTGCGTATAAGTACCAAAAATTAAAATCCCATTAAAAAATTTGCATTGTTCTTCGAGCAAAATTTAACTTAATTCAGATACTTTTGTATAAAGTGAACTTGAAGTTAACACGTTAATTTTAATAAAAAAAAAGTAACTTTTAAAAGTTAAAAGTTAACCTGAAAAAAAAGTAACGCGTTAAGTAACTTAATTATAATTAACTTAACTTTTTAACTTAATTTTAACTTTTAACTCGTTAATGACCAGCCTTGACTTTATCTATATAAGCGCACCAATACGATCATATATTAAGACTCTGGTTCCCAGTTGCACAAATCAATATCATCATTATAATAATACCCTCAATTAGCCGTCTATGATGAAGTAATTGGTCGTCCCAAAACGTCTAAATTAACGTTTAATGTACAGAGTGAAGTAAGCCATCACATTATATGGGTGTCTTTCCAATGTTTTTATTTTAATATGTCTTGTATAAATTCAGGGTAATGTATTCGATATATGCTCAGTTTTATTTGTCTAAAATACATTTTTGTTCTGTTGTTATTTACTCATGTATTTCCCAGCATATTATTCGATATTAAAAAAAAAAAAACCATAACGCACTAAAATATAATTTTGTTTTTGTCAAAATAGAGCCTTAAGTTTAATTTTCGATACCACTAAAATCGATAAAAAAGTGACAATTTTTCCGTTGTCCAGCACATTTTTCCGGCTGTTTTGTATACACTTTTCCCCGCGGTAGTACCTGTCGTCTACACGTGGCCGATAAGAACAGTGATGGGACGAAAAACAGTATGTGTGGCTCGCGCGGAAAAGTAATTTCAATCTTGTGCGAAATGCGACGGTCCAAAATCCTACGGCTCGTGTCATATGGTCGCCGTGATTGAAATAGCTCACGTCCCGCCTTGCCACACAATATAGGTACCTACTATTGATTGTTAACATATATTATCTTAATGAAGTATTGAAATTATATTATTTTCAAAATTTAATTTAAACCTTATTTCTCTGGATACATTATTTTGCAACTTGTACATCTTGCAATCCTATATGTTGCACCGCAACTAAGATGGCACAATGCATATACATTCTGGGATCAAAATATTCTGGAATCGGCATTCTCACAAGATTGTAATAAATCCTGAGAAATGCACATGATTCGATAGTGATATGTTTGTAAGCTTGCAAAATATGATTGACAGAATTGTAAAATTATGCTTAGTTGTATCAAAATTCTCAATTAAAATTAGATCGTACAAGTTCAAACTACAAAATAAAATGAACAATATATTTTTAATCTATATTTTATACTGTAATATTCCATTATATTCTTGGTAATGCTAATATAAGTAATTAGTTGTAGATACTGAATTTTATAAAAAAAAAATTTTGGATCACCAATCATTTTTTCCAGTCACTTCGCTATGTAGATTATAAACTATAGCAATAGTACAGAAATTAATTTTTAAATTTAATATTATGAGAATACAGCATTGTTCAGACTTATCATTATGTATCTAATATAAGTTCATGTAGTTCTATCTATTATATTTATTACGAATTTTAAATATAACTCTTTTAATAAATATAAAAACAAAATTTCTACTATAAAATTGTTTTCATATCAATTCGTATTAAATAGGTACTAACGTATTTCGTTTCCATCTTCAGTACCTATTTAATAACGGCTCAAAGAACGACTACTGACGATGGAAACATCGTAAAATATGTATTTATTGAAAAACAAATTTTTCTGTAGAAATTACTTCCCTCGCCGCGATACACGAAAATAATAATAGCTCACATCGACGGATTCATTTCGCAGAAATAACAATTTTCGTAGACCAGTTGTTACGATGTTACGATAAATATGACTACGAATTGTTACATTTATTGTCGTACAATGAAACGATAATAAATACTAAATAGACAAGACGTTTTTATTCACTATAATTCACAATATTTTAATGGGGTCATTTATCTAAACGATATGTGTGGCGCGATCACACGGAATTTGTCGGTTTCACATCGGCATACCTTAAAGAAATGATTTTTTGATATTCCTAGTACTTTTCCTCGACCTTAAGGTAAACTACATTTTATAAGGGAAAATGGAAAAAAAAAAACAAATATAGTTGTCATGTTGTCATATTTTTACACTGAACTTCCGCTCAGAATTGTTTTTATCGAACTCGATGATTTTTCATTGCTTTCAAATTTAAAATAATAATAATACACTATCCTGTCCGGGGGCGAGGACCAAAAGGAACAATGGACCTATTTCCCACAAATGTGTCCGCACAATTTTATTAAATTTATTACTCTCCTATTTTATTATAGGTAGCTTGTTTTACATATTAATAGATATATTTTCTATTTTAGAGTATTCGTCATTCCAATACATAGTTTTTCTAATTTTTTTATACAAAATCTTAATTTAATCAAAACGGATCTATTATTTTACTGTAGATATTTTTATATGTACACTATATTTCCATTGAAAATCTAAAAACTCTCGAGTACTACAAAATGTATAAATGCAGAAAGGAAATTGTCATTGGAGTACCTACACTAGTTATTCATTTATTAGATAATAAAATTAATTGTTAACACATATAATCAAAAATTATTTATATATATGTATATATAAAAATCATGGTTTCTCAAAAAAATAAAATACATTTATTTACATAAAAATAGCGGAAAACTAACTCGTTTCGAATGTGTCGCAAATTGTAGCATAAATTTCCATGTTTACTATTTTTGTATCCCGATTTTCCATCAGATAGAAAATTATATTGCTATTGGTAATCAAAACGAAATAAATATCATGTACATAAATATAAAAGGACGATATAAGGTAAAATAAATGTACGTAACTTTAGAACTAATTTGAAAAAATGTTCCATGGTATATTATGTTCAAGTGCTTTATATAACAATAACATATAATGTTTAATCTAAAACATTGTTTTTTTATAATATTATTATATATAAATGGAAATCTTAAGTGAGAAAGATACATCAGTTGTAGTTTCATATAATTTTAATTTTTAATTTTACAAAATACTACAAATAAAAATTTTGATTTCATCAAAAATCTAGTATACCAATAGTTCTAGTATGCATTTATTTTTTTAATGCATATAAAGTTTTCATATGCAACTTAATTTTAAGTTTTATACTTCAAATCTAACCACATTAAATTTTTAAACAATGGCAAATGAATTCTCTGATTAAAATACAATCATTAGATACTTGTACTCCAAATCATAAAACTAAACAAATATAATATAAACGAAATTGTATGGATACCTATATAAATATCTAATCTAAACAATTAAAGTAAATCCAAATTCATTAAAATAATAATAATAAAAATTATTAGTTCCATATAAAAATCAATCAATTGTAAATTTACAATGTAATGTAAATAACCGTATGCACAATGCATACTCATCTGTATCATAATGATTACCTAATTTCTATTTATAAATTATTGCGATACATACATTTCCATAATATGCTATATTTAAATATTTAGTTTCTAATTATTATTATTTACTAGTACCCAAGTATTGATACTTTAAAAAAACCTATAATATTACCTAAAAAATGCATTTATGAACTATAAACATAAAATAATACACTTAATATCGTTAAAATTAATTTTTAAAGAACTCCATTTTCCCGACACCCCTTCAAATTTTGTTTGGGAGTGCTAATATTTGTATTCGTTTGTATGGGGTATTAGTTTGTAGAGAAAACATTTTCTATTTTAGAAAATCGGTAAAAAATTATTGGATAAAATCTAATAACTTTTTAACCGGTTTTCTACAAACGAATCATTTTTCTCTAAAATACAATACAAACGACAATGAATCAGAAATTGCAAAAAATGACTTTAATATTCTAATTTTACCCACTTCCCCAAACCTCCACGATTTTATCTAATGACTTATATTAACCGGTTTTCTACAAACGAACATTGTTTGTCTTGTTCTAGTTGTTTTTAGTTTGTCTTTAGTATATTTTATTTCTTTGTTCCACTTTTAGTCTATTTTAATTCGGGAAGTGGCAAAGCGTCTTATGAGACAATGAGACAGTGTCTACCTTAATTTATATTTAAAGAACTATCATGAAATATTTAACTTTGAAATAACAAATTCGGTATAAATGTCAATGGAATCCCCGATTTTACTTAACGTTATATTTTTAATACAACTCATTGCTTCTTCGCAGCGTAATTATTTTCCAATCATTCTAATTCGTTTTTTTGAAAATGTTATAAAATACAGTGATAGTATAAATAACTTACTGTCTACATGATTGATCAAAGATAATATATAGGTAGTAATATATCAGCGTACACGTTTAAGTACGAGTATGTATCTAATCTTTAATCAGTCAATAATCGTGCAATATTGTTTGTTGTTTGTCGCATATCAAACCTAACCTACAATTTTCAGCGATAGCGTGCGTTGTGCGCAAATCAAATAGCTAAGGAATTACATGGATTTTTTTTACTTTTGTTCTCTCCAATTATAAGTCAATTAAATACGATTTAATATACTTTACTCAAAAACTTTAATTATAAAAGTCTTTTCGAGAAAGTTTCTTGCACTTCCATAGACATAATATGTACCTACGTATACACTCAGCGTTGGCGTTTTATTTATTCGCACACGATAAACTGTACGTTATTTAATTGCAGTAGATATTACAGGAAATCAAACATCAGTCCAAATAAGTACACACACACATATATGCCTGCAATTGTAATTAAATATAGGTATAGGTACATTATTATCGCATTTTAAACTAATAGGCTTCGTTATATTATATATTTAATATTAAAGTTTTACAAATTTAATCATTTTAATCTACAAAAATGATACATATTTTATCAGTAAATTATATAATAAACGATATACGTATAATTGAATAAATCATTATTGTAATATTATCTTCAGAGTTTCGCCATTGTAATTATTCCATATTTACCATATTGTTCCTATATAATATTTATATATTACACATTATAAATGCATCAAACTGTTTATGAAAAATAGTAATTATTTATACTAGGTGGTAATATTTATTGATACTAAGTGTTTTGTATTGAATTTCGTATCCATGTAACCCCTCATTTCCCTCTCAATTTAATTACGATTCTGACTAATTATATTGGTATTTGTTATGTCCAGTTTACATGGTGCATAGTACTTATTGTTACGCTCATTGACCGCTCAGCATTCGTAATACACACGTATATTCACACGTACAACACAAATTATACAAACAAGTATAGATAAGTAACATTTAGTTATAAACAACATTATGATAATAGTTAATATTATATAATATTTTATAGTTGTGAATAATATATTATCAAATAACTTATTAAAAGTGGAAAAAAACGAATATACCTAGTTAATAAAAATATATATATTTGTATAACATTTGTTTTAACTATCATACAAACATAACAAGTATTTATAAAAATGAATACTGAATAATTTCAGATAAATAACATCGTATAAAATCTTCATAATGCAAAGACATAATAATTACAACATCTAGTGTGATGGTGTCAGTGCCGGATCTAGGGGGGGGGGCGAACCGGGGCACTTCCCCCGAGCGCCATTATGATGGGGCGCCAAATGTAAAAATATTTATACTTTTCATTCCGCTTTTGGAAGTGGAGTCCCATTGATCACTTTTAATTTTTAATAGAAATGCGCTACAATTTTTGCCCCGGTCAACAAAATTTCTAGATCCGGCACTGGATAGTGTACTTAATCTAGAATAATTAATATGACGCCCTATTAGTAGAATCTGATAAACTAGAATACGGTCTATAATTTTGAATAGCAATTTCACTCAAAATGGTTTGAATTATTGATTGGCTAATCAAAACATTTTCATAATTTAAAGCCTTTAATTGAGTCACCAAACTTTTCCCAATGCAATCATATTGGTTCTCTGGTTGAGATACATCTGGCCAATCTTAGTTAATAGTTTCTTGAAATTATTTAAAAAAAAAATTTTTTTATTTGATTCTTTTCGATTAGGTTTATTACGTTCTCTATTAGATTCTAAAATTTCTGTTGAATTGCTAGGTGAAATTTTACACTCTTCAATATTAGACTGCTGTGTGGAAATAAATGTTTCAAAGTCATTAAAAGTTGAATTTTAAGTATTCGGAAGATTTGTTGCTCTTCTTCGTCTTCTCCTTCGCCCTTTCTCTCAAACATTTAGAGTCAGCCACCCTTGTTCTCAACTTTTATAGAACTCTATCTCCCGCATCCTCCTATCTTATACCCACACACTACATATCACTCTATATAACATCCTCCACCTATTTTTTGGTCTTCCTCTTCATTTCTTTCCTTCACATAACTTTTACTATCTCTTCCCTTCTTAAAATATACGCTAGCTATCTTGATCTATTCTCTTTAATTTTGTCCACTATTGACACCACTCCTATGCTATCCCTTATACATTAATATCTTATTTTGTTAGCTCTGGTCATTCCACTCATCCATTTTAACATTTTCATCTCTGCTCACATTTCTGTTTTCCTGTCCACTGCCTATCACTTCGATCCGTACATTATTGCAGGCCTGACTAATGTATAATAAAATTTACCTTTTAACCCTTTTAGTGATACAATCTTTTTGACATTGTTATTCTTCAGGCTTGCATAAAATTAATATTTTTTTTTCCAATTTTTATATTCTCACGTTTTTGATATCATTCAAAATCATGTATTGAAGAAATCAATTAAAAAACGTCAATATTGACCAAGATACTTAACTTTGACATTTTAACGACCAGTGGTTCTCAAAGTGTCCACGATTATCGGATAAGTAACCAATAGAGAAGGAAGGAAACAACGTACTATATTGGAAAATAATTGATAATAATATTTTATGAAAAATATCACACTTCTTATTCTTTTATCTATTACCTTTTCTCAAATCTTCATACTGTAACTCATAAGTTGTATTCCTCTATAATTTCCTCATTTCTGTTCATCTCCTTTATACTTAAATATTGGTACTATATAACTCTTCTTCCACGTCTCAAAAATTTTCCCTCCAAATAGTAATTGATTAAATAACTTTGTGTCATACCTAAACTCCCAAATATACTGTCCATACTTCTATTGGTACACTATCCGGTCGCCCTGCTTTCTTAATTTTCATTTTTCTAACCGCACTCTCAGTAGGGGCTCGTGTTAAACCGCATACGTTAACCACCTAAAATTTCAGTAAATGAGTGTATTTTTACATATAAAATTATTAATTATTTATCGCTGTTTTAGTAATAATAATTATTGATATTGTCGTGTCTGTGAATATTATTATTGTACCTACATATTACGCATTTCTGTATTGTTGGTTGCTGCTGATAGCCGATTGACCGCGGCTATAGATTACATGTAGATAGATTTATATATATTTTTTTTTTATTAAATCCACCATAACCAAATTTTACTCAAACTGCTTCTTTCGGCAGTTTGAGATTCCTCATTTAGTAATTCTATAAAATGTTCTTCCCATTTATTCATCACCCCCTTGTTTTTTTAACACCGTCATAGCTCCATTATTTATATGCCATACATTTTTTAAATGTATGTAACTCAAAAGGTTTGTTATTGTCTAAAAATAAAAGTATGTAATAAGAATAATAAATTGATTTTAAAAAAGTGCACAAAAAATTGAATAACTAAGTTTTTTTCTTAAAACATTTTACAAAAGGAATGATTCACGTATTTTCCCTACCAATTAACCTTGATTATCGGTTCAGGAAAATGTTTATATATATATATGTATATAAGTATATCTGTAGATAATACAGTGGTAAAAACGAGGTAGATCTCCATGGCATCTGTAAGTCAAGTTTTTGAGAATGGTGTTCTCATTGGTAAAAATTTAATTTCAAGTATAATTACTATTTCAATCAATAATGTTGAACTTTTATTTGTTAAATTAATTTTAAATTATATCAAATTCGTCGTGGTAAGCTTCATTTATACTCCTCCAAATAGTTTTATTCTTGTTTAGAATACATAAATATGTATTATATGCTGTTCATTCCATACCTACCGCATAATAACCCTGATTATCCTGATTCATATCTTGTGGTAACTTTAATCTACCAGATCTCTTGATCAAATTATGATGCTATCATAGTCTATTTCTGGTGCTAAAATCCATTATATTCTTGAAACCAGTAGTGGTTATAAGGAGGACGATAGGTAAATTGCCCCACCCCCTTGAGATTGGATTATTTTATATTTAGGGTATCGCAACTACTCCGACACTATCTGCAATTTTTCTACTTTTATATTTTGATACCAGAATATTTAGAATTTCCTTGGGCATATTTTTCGTTTTAACTATGTTTTCCATATGTTTATTACGTCAAAAAACAATTACACAAAATGCACGGTGAATGTACACAAAAAATAACATTAAGTATTGATCGATAGACGCTATCAATAGCATAGTTATTTTTTTTTTTTCCACAGAAAGCAGTATATTGAGAGAACCCAAGCACTGTAGCTTTTTACATTGTGCTGCAGATATACTTTCTGTACTATATTTACTTTCACCATAGAACTGGCTATTTATTTAAAATTATTTACACCAAAAATAAGTATAACTAATATTTATAACACATATAATTTATTATTTATTCTTCTTCTTCTTCATCATCCGGCTCTTAATACTCTCTAAGAGTTTTCGTCGCCATTACTAAATCCCTCTATTTTTATCGATCCCGTGCTAGTTTTCTGCATTCTCGAACTCCCCATTCTACCAAGGTCTTCTTCCACTACGTCTAACCATCTTTTTCTTGGTCACCCTCGAGTTCTTTTTCCTGTTGACTTCCACTCCAGCACTACTCTGTTTACATTGTCCTCATATTTCCGCCATATGTGCCCTAGGCATTGGATCCTTTATTATTTTATGAAGCTTACTACTGATACCATTTCTATTTCTTTCTGTAACTCTTTGTTATATTTTCTTCTCCACGTCCCTGTTTTATTGCCATATACTGGTCCACATATTGCCCGCCATACTCTATTTCTAAAAGTCCCGAGTTTTCTTTCAGTAATGCTAGTGGTAGACTATACCTCGCACCCATATGTAAGCGTAGGTCTTATTATTACCGTGTACAGCCTTGCTTTGGTTTTTTGGAGAAAACTTTAGATTTTTAAAAATTACTTAGTGCAAATGATGGTCTTTCAGCTTTTATTATCCTTAAACCTATCTCCTTAGCCTAGTAATTTTTTTTACTCAATATTGCTTTTAGGTACCGAAACTCATTGAACTTTTCGAAAGATGAGGGTCCTGTATTAGTGTTGTCTCCCTCTTCTAATAGTTCCATCATTTTGGTTTTATCCACATCAATTTTTAGACCAATTTTACTAGTTACTCACTCGAGTACTTGGGCTGCACTTTCCACATCTTCTATGAAGCTATGGATCGTTATTCCTGGAGTTTCTATTTGCATCTCCCTTATGTCTGTATCCAAGGCTAAATTTATAAGATAGGTGATGAATCTCCTTGTTTCAGTCCTGCACTAACTTCAAATGTTTCAGACATTGTTTGCTCGACCCTTACTCAATACTGTGTATCTTCCATGCGCATTTTCGTTAACACTACAAGTTTCTTGGGGATCCCGAACTCCTCCATTATATTATAGAGGCTTTGTCTATATACGCTGTCATAAGCTTTTTTTAAATCAACAAATAGTTGTGAGATATTTTGGCGGTATTCATACTTTTATTTCTATTATTTGGTCTATAACTGAAAACTGCTCGATCGTTGATCTTTCCATTCGGAAACCACACTGATATCTTTCTAAGTTTTCTTCCACGTATGGTGTTAGTCGGTTTAATAGAATCTTCGTGAATACTTTGTTGGCTGAATTGAAGGAGGGATATTCCTATATAGTTTTTACATTTAATTTTGTCGCCTTTTTTATTTATTGGTATGATTATAGCTTCATTCCAGTTTTTTGGCAAGTGTTCGTCATTCCATTCATATACATATACATTCATTAACTTATGGCATAATCTAAACATGAAAAATTAATTTTTTTTCCCGCCATACTTCATAAGCTCAGCTGGTATTTCGTCTGATCCTGGTGCTTTTCAATTTCTAAGGCTACTTATTGCATTGTAGATTTTTTCTTGGATTAGTTCACTTATCATCGGCTCGGTTCCATACTGGTTTTCCCTTCTTATTGGATTATCTGGGATATCCATGTTTAATATTTCAATAAAATATTCTTTCCATCTTGCAGTTATTTTTTCGAGGTCCATAATTAAATTCTCATTGTGTTTTTTGAGGATTTTCAGGCTTGGATTAAAAGATTTATACTGTTTTATGATCCTAAATAAATTTCTAGCATTACCTTGTGACCAATTCTTTTCCGTTTCTTGTAATATCTCACTGAAATGCTTTCTTTTTTCTCTTTGGATGATTGTTTGCAACTTTTCCTTTCTAATATATAAAGTTCTTTTATATCTACACTACCTATATTGATGAAGTTTTCTCATGCAATTCGTTGTCTTTCCACTGCTTCTCCACAGTTATCGTTATATCTTCTTGTTTTTTATTTTACCTACATATTCTACTACAATTTCTTTAACGGCTTTGCTGACTTTAGTCCAGTCTTCATCCATGTCATTCAGTTCGACATTTTTTACATATTCTCCAACCTTTGTTGAGTATTTTTATTGTACTTCCTCGTTCTTCAGCATTTCTAGGTTTATTCTTGTACAATTTATATTCTCTAAACCTTTATGACTCTGAATATTTGTAACACGATAAACGTTATACTAAATTTTTTCAGGTCTTAAAATCTCATTTTACCAACTATTTGGACTTAAAAACCTCAAAATTGATAATTTTGTCGAAAAAATTAAAATGATTATTAAAAAAAATTGTGACTACGTATTTTCAAGATTTTTTGAATTTAGTTAGAGTAACGTATATTTAACGCTGTATAAAATTTTCCGAACTTAAAACCGAAAATTACTCCTATTAGAACTTAGAAACCTCGAAAACTAAAATGTCTATAAATAGGCCAAAATTGCAAAAAAATTAATAAAAACTTAATCAACGTAAATATATTACTAAATTAAATATTCGATGTAAATTTCAAGATTTTCAAGTGATTATTTTCGAAATTACAAAGAAAAAAAATTCCCGATTTGATGAACCCGTATATTTGCCGTTTTTACCTCATTTTTTCGTAGTTTTTCCTTACGCATTAAAAAACTATTGAGAAAATTGAAAAATGACCTCTCTAAAGTACCAACTAGATGCAATTTGCTACCTGAAACCAGGAAATCTTGTAAAGATTGGAGCACTCCTTCTGGTAGAAAAAGTGTTTACAGAAAATTAATAAAAAAATTTTAAAAAAATAAACATCATTGTAAAACCAATAGCTCTCTCGCTACGCTCAGAATCTAAAACGGTATGTTTCATGTTTCTAACATACGAGTATTTGTAAGTTTTATGTATAAATAAGAAATTCAAAATTAATATTTTCAATAATATTGAATTAATTCATAAAAAAATAACCATAATAAAAATGCTTATACAAATTTTTAAATAATTGTGAGATTTTCATTTTTCTTAAAACTATTTAAAAATTGCCTATATAGAACTCCTTAAAAATGGCAACTTTGACATCCTCTTAAGAAGACATCGTACACACAATGTTTAAGAGGTCCTGTATTATAGGCATTTTGCATAAAATTTTAGAAATTAAAATCCAGAAATTTGAATATATATAAATATATTTTAAAAGAAATTCAAAAATAGTCTTGTGCCAATACCATTTTTTATTGTTGTGCAAGTGCGACATTCGTTAAAAAACATGATTACGCATTTTTCATTTTTAACAACTTGAGAATACCGTAAACAGATGAAATAAAAATAAATGATAAAAAACAAAATTATCTAGCGATCTACGTAACTGATTTTAAATATGTGCATTTTACACGTTTTATGAGTTATTAAAACATACATTTCATTGTTTTTTTTTTTCAACAACTATAAATTTAAAAAAATCAAGATATTGAAAAATGATACGTAGGTCACTATATAATATTATTAGCTATAATTTGTTTTTTGTTTCTTGTTTCTTGTATGTTTGTAAGTTGATAAAAATGAAAAATGTTATTGCAAATTCTCAATGAAAATTTGTAGGTATAGGTACTGCATGGACTTAAATAAAATTATTTATAAACTAAAGTTTTTATTGTATAATTATGTTATTTTAGATTCTGAGCGTAGCGAGGGAGCTAGTGGTTTTACAATGATGTTTATTTTTTTTATTTTTTTTTTTCTGTAAACACTTTTTCTACCAGAAAGAGTGCTCCGATTTTTACAAGTTTACTTGGTTTCCGGTAGCAAATTACATCTAGTTAGTACTTTTGAGAGGTCATTTTTCGATTTTTCTTTTTTTAAGTCCACGCGCATTATGCGCATGCTCCATAGTAGTAATTTTGCACCTACAAAATTGCTGCTATTCCCAGCTATATTTTGCTTAGAAAAGGCGGGAATAATATTTATGCCTACTTTAGTTTTATGATTAACACGTGTATAAATACATTGATCATAAAATACATATTGTACATTGTTTATACTTTTTCAGAATATATAATCACAACTTATTGTTATAGACTATAATATACTTACATAGAGTGTGCTAAGTATAAAGTTGATGACTAATATCCTATATAAGAGTGATAGTTAGTAAAGTACTAAATATTCGACCTAATACCCAATATACACTTATCACTATTAGGTCACTTATCTAATCACCCTCATAGTTAGAATGATAATCATTTAATATAAATGGAATTTATTATTAGCATTCATTTAAAACTAATTCTAAATTTAAAATGAGTATATTTAATATAAAATTTTCCATCTATGTGCAGATTTATAATGTATGCCTTTCAAAACAATGGATGTATACATAGGTATATAATATATATTGCAAAATATTTATATTATTCATTAATGTTTTATGAAGACCATTATCATATCATATAGTTATATAAAAATATGTTATTTATTTTATATAATTTATATATTAATTCTGTGCTCGATAAGTAACATTATTTTTATTTAAAAATAACATTATTATTATAAAATCAATGGTAACATTATGAAAAAAAAATAGGGATTATAATTACAGAACAATTGTGCCATTATCTGTGCTCAAATAACAGCCGTTATCTTTTTCTCATTCACCTTCTCTCCAAACTATTTTTATGTGATAATTAAAAAAAAAAAAAAAAGTGTATTCTCTCAAAAAAGTATGATAATCATCAATTCCCAAAGTTCCCAAACATTCTTAATTGATATTGTATGTTTATTATCTTAATTATTTTATTCAACTTTATGTCATGTGACGGTTTAATTATTTTACTGTTGTATAGAGTACCTATTGTAATATACACCAATTATAAATCAAATGGTTTACATAATATATTGTTCGTTTTCAATATTAAATGTCTTAAACTGAACATTCAATGAAATATACTGTATATTTTATCTACTAATAGTTATGTATGACCTATATGAAACTGAGCTGTTATAAACATATATTACATTTTAAAATATACATAAGGTTACGCTAAATCATATTTATTTCTACATAGTTTGATCTTCAGTGTAATGCTAAACATAATTAGGTACTGAGTGTATAATTAATATTAAGAGTTATGCATACTACACCGAAGCTACATGCTCAGAATCGTTTTATTGAATACAATGATTTATTTATTTATTGCTTTCAAATACAATACATCCACCAAGAATACCCTGTCCAGCAGCAAAGAGCATCCATCCATACTGACCGGATTTTTTTGATTTTATTTCTTTCAATATTTGTGTTGTTGAATCTTTAAAATATTTTTTAAATAACGTTAGATACCAAACTTAGATAAAACTATAAAACTAATAAAACTTATATATTTATATACTTAAATAGTTTCGGGCGTAGCGAGCGGCTTTGGTATAATCCAATGAGCTTGGATAACTCGGCCCTCATCCCCTAGTAATTACACAAAATTTCCGCCCCTGAATTAAAAATCGTAAATTATCTCTCTCCTTAAATGTCATCTATCTGAAATTAGTATATTATAGATAGGGAATAGAGATAACATATGTATATGATTATAAAACCCAGTTATACATTGCGATTTTCGTCAAGTTTTTCCGCTGCGAATCGCCAGTCATGGCGAAGACATCGTGTACCTAAGTCATATATACGACATATTCATTTGGCGTTATTCAGTCATTTTATTTTTAAAATATTTTGTATTATAGGTATGAACATAATACGCCATAATTATTGTGTAAAATCTAAAACATAGTCACATAATAAAATATACAATTATTTATTTTATAAACACAATATGTTATTATTAAGATTGCATTTCTAATACAATTATCTCACTCTGGAGTTTCAAACTACACGATGAAATTGAAAAAAAAAGTCCTGGGTAGTACTTTATCATAACAAAAAACGACTTTTACAAAATTATTTACATCGTAACAAAAACCTACACATCATGTTTAAATATATAATTTAGATTATTTTAATTTTCTTATTAATTATAATATATATGTTTTTTTATATCAATATTGATAAAATATTTTAATTTATTAAGTAAAATAAAACATTAATTTTCAGAGATTTATTGAATAGAAATAAATTGTGCTAATTTCAAGTTATATATAGGTATTATATTACAACTCTTTTTTTCTTATACTTAGTAGTGTTATGCAAAGTAACTTTTAAATGATCTAGACAGGATAATAGATAACACTTATTTATTTTTATCTAAATAATAAATAAAAGAAATTCACCTTTATGTAGATTAAAAAACAGATACCTATTTCATGTTTTTCATATCATGCGAAACTTGTTAAAAATTAATGGATTATGAATCGTACTTGCGCATACTTCATGAAATTATCATAATTTATTTAATTTACAGAAATAATAACTAAGAAAATTATTTCCTTAACCCTTTCAGATCTGACGTCAAGACAACCTCTTCAACTGATTTTCACTATTAAATGAAGAATAGTATGGAATAGTTTTAACGTACTTACATACTTATGTTACCTATTAAAAGTGTGAGTTTTTCATCATAATATTATGCTTATTTCGAAAAACACAATTATACAAACAATGTGAATTCTAATGACTGGTTGCATACAAATGAGCCTGTTACTTTGTCTGACTTTGAGCAGAATGTTTTCCTCGACTTAAGTACTGTGATTAGATTTTTATTATTTATTGTAATCCGTATTAATCGTATTTATAATTATTAAAAACGGCTGATTTATTTTCGATGGTGCTGTTTCGATATTATGATTACTGGGTAGGTACTCAGTTATAATAGTATTCAGGTACTAATCAAAACAAATCTCCATAACCGAGGTTTAAAATTTTCAAATTTAAATTGTATACCTAATGTATAAAATAGGTAGGTACATTATCTGTACCTATTTTAACTAGTTTTTTTAACTAATTTATACAGTATTCTTAACAAAATAAACTATAAATATAATACAACTAAAAAAAACATATATTAAAATAATTATCTGGATAATTTACCGGAGATACCGTTTTATTTATTCTAGATTAAATAAAAATGTAAAAATGTTTATCTAGATACTGCACACACTGCCGCTTAGTAGGTACCTACTATATGAAATATAGTAGCTATATACTTACAATATATTATTATATTACATAATCATAATTTCTGTCGTATAGTATATAGTCACTCTAATATAAATCAGTAAAATTTCCAGACGAAATTCGTGTAGGATAAACGCTATCAACAAAATGAAATTTTGACTTATTTTTTTTTAGATTCTTAGCCAAATGCATAATGTATTGGTTAACAGTGGCATTATTTGGAGGGGGAAGGCAAAAGAAACATTTATCTCCGCTTAATATTTTTTAAAGAATTACTGGGGCGATAGTTGGGAATATTAATTGTCAAACTTTAGTCTGGTTTTGTTAGCAAAATATCAAAAAAAAAAGATAATGACTTTTTTTGTGCTTATTTCCGTTTTCAAGGAAATATTCTACTCAAGAAAGCTCAACTGCAAAAAAATTCATTATTTGCAAAGGGATCCGTCGAAATTTTTCTCCCGTCTAGTAAAACCTAAAATAATGTCACTGTTGGTTAATGATTATAGGCGTTGATGATTTTTATGGCTGTATATACTTTTTCAGATAGGATTTAAGAAGGAAATTAGAGTAAACCGCTTTTTTAATGACAAATTTTATATAGTTGATACATTAAAAATGTTAACCGCTATTAATTGTCTATCAGGCCTTACAAATATTAACTCAATTACCATATTCGTTTTGAGTGCCAATTTTTGTATTCACTATAATTGATTTTCAAGGTTTGAGTAGGTACCGTTAGTAGTAGATACTCATATTTTCCATAAATTTAATAACTGAAAACCATGTTTGGTATTTTATTTAGTAATTTTAATAAAATGACCGTGGCGTGAGAGGGAAATTTATTGAATTTTGATACTCAATTATTTTTTAATTTAATTTAAAAAAAGCATTTATTAAAAATGACAGTCAAGTTGTTAAGCCGGTCAATTTTTTTATTTTACCAATTACAAATTTATTTGATTTTACGCATAAAGAAAATTTTCTTTCTATTGGAGAAAGTATTTATTTTGGAAAAATAACAAATTAAGTTATCATTGTTGCCAATTTATTTTTATTTTTTAATGATATTATACCGAAATTTGTTCAGAATCGTTTTTCGAATGCAATGATTTATCTTTGCTTTCAAATTTAAAATAATAATAATACACTATATTGTACGATGAAAAGAAACATATAATCTAGAAAATTTTTTTGGGCCGGATAATATTTGATAGCGGACCGGATGTGGACCTGGGACCATAGTTTAACCACCAAATATTATTAATTTCTTCGTAATTTGGAAAATAATGACTTTAAAATCTTTAAATTTTCATCGAATATTGAATTTAGTAATTCACGTTGATTATACTTTCAAAAAATATTTTTTTTGCAATTTTGGGCTATATATAGGTATATTAATATAATTATTATTATAATAAGGTAATATATATGTATATATACATTTTAGGTTTTGAAGTTTTGAAGCACTAAAGGAGCAATTTTGGGTTTTAAGACCTGAACATTTTATTCAATGTTAAATATACATTAGATACTCTAATTAAATTTAAAAATCTCAAAAATCCGTAATCACAATTTTTTTTAGACTTTTTCAAAAAACGTATAAATTTTTAGAAATTTAAGTCCAAATAGTTGGTAAAATGGGATTTTAAGACCTTAAAAATTGCATATAACGTTAGTCATGCATTGCTTTAACTAAATTAAAAAAAATCGACGGAAAAAAAGTATTTTAGATTCTAGGCGTAACGAGGGAGCTAGTGATATTACAAAAATTTACAATGTTTATTTTCTCTTGTTTTTTTAAGTTCACGCACATTTAGCGCATGTCCTATAGTAACTTTGCACCTATATTATTGCTGCTTTTTTCAGCTATTTTTGTTTTTTTTTTTTTTTTTTAAAGACAGGAAAAAAATATACTTTTGTAGTTTTGTGTTTACCATATGTATAATTGACAGATATTACATTTATTTTATTTATATATACTCGATACTTAATAGAATTATTTATATACCTACTCTGATTATATAATCAAAGGTTATAATTTATAGACTTTAATAAAATAAAGTATGATAAGTGTAGATTTGACTATTTACCTATATAAAAGTGATAGATAAAACAGTACCTACAGACTACAGGTATAAGTACATGAAATACGATCTAGTACCCAAAATACGCTTATCACTTTTGGATCAACTTCCTCCACTTCGGTGTACACTACTTGCGTCCACGAAAAATGAGATATCCAAAACTGTTATCTACGGTGCGTAGGTACTATTGACGTCCCGAAAAAATATATCAATATAATAGGTAACATAAAATTACAATTTAGTAAAAAATTTATAATTATATTATAATAATAAGTTTGTTTTTCTCCTTTTTTTTAAAACCATTTTCATTTTTATTCATTTCTCATCATTTTACAGCGTTAATCACCAATGTCTACCTTTTGAATTTATCTTAACTTGTTTCGTTATTTTTAAATTACGCTATATAATACTGTTGTATTAACCTTTGACTGTCTAAAAATTCCTAGCTGTATTATTTTCTTTTTTCAAATGATTTATTGCTGAATAATGGTCATTCTTTATGGAATTATTATTGCTATAAACACATTTTTTTTTAAATAATATATAAATTTATAATTCATATATTATTTGCTCTTATCATGGACGAAATACGTCCAATTTTAAGGACGCAAATAGACTATATATAAACATGATACAACTATAAAGATCAATATACTATTAAAGGGCCTACAGGAACGTAGCCAGGATTTTTTTACTAGGAATCCAAATTTTTTTTGGCACCTTTTAGTTAATAAGCAAAAAAATAATAATTCAGTCGGTAAGGGTTGAAAATAGTTTGTGAAGTGGATACTGATATATATTATGTTGAATTATGTTGAAAAGTAATTTCTTGTAATGAAAAAATTTGTAAAATGTTTTTGAAAAATTTGTAGTAATTTTACTACATATTTATACAAATATTATAATAATTAAATACTTACTTTGTGAAAATTTCAAATTTTTATACTCCTCAGAATTACGAGGAAATAACTTGTTCTTTCACTTCGGTTTAATATTACCTATTGTATTAATTGAAAAAGTGTAAAATAACTTTTTAAAATTACCATACTGATCACTAGGGATAGGATTTATATGCAATAAAAATAATGAACTATGCATTTGTTTTATTAAAAATATGCTAAAATATATCACATAAATATTATTAAATAAACAAATTTTGTATGAATGTCTTTCTAATACCTATTACTCTAAATAAATATGTTAAAATACGACAAAAAATTTATAAAATGAACACTTAATACAAAAACATTAAAAAAAAAATTCTAAAATCTATTAAATTATCACTAAAATTATTAAATCTATTCAAATTAATTTATGAAACAATTACATGGTATTTTAAATTTTTAAAAGTGAACGATCTTCTGTTTCACCTCGATAAATTCTTATATTTGCTAAAACTCCGTTTGACATCACATGACGTAATTTTCGCATATTTAAATTTCGTTACTTCTCCAGGAGTTATATTTGGAAAATCTTCATCTAGATTGTTGCCATTTAAAATGTTACGCATCGTAAACATAAATTTTAGTTCAGTATTTTTTTCTAACACTTTACCAAACTTCATATCTCTGACCCAAGTCATAAACCTCCTGAAATAACTTCTAGTTTCTCAAATAGCTACGGAAAACCCAAAGAAGCCTCTGAAAAAATATTAAATTTCTTTATATCACTTCTCACAATTCAAAATGAGTAATAAACCCTTCAGTTATCTTTTGAAACGCCAATGGCATTAAAAACAAAATAAATTAACTAATTACTTTAATCACGAAAACTAAAGAGGATATCATACTTCTTTTAGAAACCAGAATAATTCTGAAAAACCCTCTTAAAATTAGAAACTTCATCACATACCATACGGATAACACACCCCGAATAGGAGCTCAAACTCATAGTGGCAAGGTGGTTCTCGTCCACTGTCGTCTCACTCACCAGGAGGTTAAACTAAACACAACCATAAATTCTACATCGATAGAAATATCCAAAGGCTGTGACACTATTTGTATAACTTCAGCATACAAGAGTCTAAATCAAGTATTCTCATTGGTTGATATGGATAGACTCACCTGCGGCTGTAATTGGTTTAGCGTTTGATAGCTTGAACAGTCGCTCATCAAACACAGCCGCAAACGCTCTCTTCCACCATACTCAACGGGTTTATTACCAAATAATTTCCTCAGACACATCAACTTTCTATCCAAACATTCCAGGCCACAGACCTGATATACTGGACATAGTCCTGGTTCAACTACCTCATCAATCAACACAAATAACAAATCTAAATGAATTATCCTCAGACCATAACCCCATCGTTTTCTCAATAGAAGATTCCCCAATAACATAACTACTACCATCATCAAGTTGTCGAATAAAGTGGAAAAAATTCCCAGCTACACTTGAAAAGCTCATCTCAAATCCTAACCCTCCGATCGACACCAAGGACTCCATCGACGAAACTTTCAACGAATTCACTAATTCCTTGAAAACATCAGTCGAACTCTGTTCCTTCAACCTCACCTTGTAACTCAACCACTATAGCCTTCCTCCAGAAATCTCTACCAAAAACCGACTACGCCGTGAATAGCAAACAATACATATTAAAACCCGGCCAAGTCCTCTCCGAGGTATCAAATAGCATCAAATCCATAAACACGGCACCAAACCTAAACCCATTCTTCATATCTCGTGGGAAAAATAAGTAAAAATTGCTTACTCGTAAAGCCCCAGAGGAAGATATAACCAGAAACAACTGAAAAATATGCTTAGAAGAGCATTCATATAGGATATTTCCCTATCGCCTGGAGACGCTCCATAATTATCGCAATGCCCAAACCAGCCGACTAGTTATCACCGAATATCACTGTTGTTATCGATTTCAAAAGTCTTCGAAAGAATCCTACTCTAACCACTAATTAACTCAACAAAACATAACATCCAAAACGAGCAATACGCATTCCGCTCTGAACACTCGACCCACTCTATAACTAGTAAAGTTGGTAGACTCCCTCTGTGTAAACGTCAACAATAAAGAATAAACCACTGAGGTATTCCTAGACGTAGAGCAGGCCTTCCACCGAATCTGGCATGATGGTCTTCTCTATAAACTCCAGCAAATAGGTGTCCTATTTACTTATTAACTTAATTATTTATTAAAAATAACTAAATCATTTCTCGAAAACAGACATTTTAAAGTTCACATTGAAGATGTAACTTCAACTAGCAAAAATATCTCAACAGGAGTCCTCCAGGGCTAGAAAAGAAAACAATAAATGTGCAATTCTTCACCTCCAACATTAAATCTACATCACCTTATCGTAGTTTAGAAAATGGCGTCTGAAAGTAAACGCCCAGAAAACGGAAGCCATACTCTTCAAACAAAATATTAAATAATAGGTACTACAAACCTCAATAAAATAACGATAAATGGCCATCAAATCAACTGGTCTAGCCACGCGAAATATCTCGGCGTCCATCTCGATCGTAACCTCTCACTCATTAATTACACAAACGAAATCATAAAGAAAGCAACAATGGTCAGAGAAATGTTTTATGTTATACCCAGTACTAAATCGTAGATGCCCGATACCCATCAAATCTTAACTCCAAATCTACCATATGTACCTAAGATCTGTACTTACCTACACGAGTCCAGCCTGAGGATCACTCATCTCTAAAACAAGTTGGAGGACCATCAAATACTCAGTCAAACTCCTATCTGTTCGCGAATACATGATCAAAGACGCCGAATCCCTTTTTTACAAAAATAAATTCTCCCAATATACTCACATAAGAGAACTAGAGCGTTCAACCGAACTCCAAATAAAATATATGAAACCAAGGCCAATAAACTGGCTACAATAATATAAATTAAAAAACCAAATCACCAATCACCTCAACCAACGCGTAGCATAGACACACGCCTAAAACGTGATTATAGACCTTCGGACGTTCATATAAGCAATGCAATGCAAATGCAATATGTGAACGAAATCTTAATAAATTGTCTTATTTTGCAACTTTTATTATTAAGAGAACGTCGCTGTCTCTGTTTATCTAATGGGCAATATGTTAAAATTATTACACTACGCAAAACAGTAAATGTAGTGTGGAAATTAAAATTAACGGTTAAAACACCTATAACCAATTTTAAAAAATAAGATATTTTCTAAAAAATGATATATCCTTTTTGTAAAATATTATGTATCAAAAAAATTACAGCGTTTTAAGTTTTCCTTTTTTTAAAGTAGACACCATCACATTTATTGTTTTGTGTAGTGTAATTTTGCTATTTATTGCTCTATATTGCTCATTAGATAGACGGAGACCGCAAATACGGGTGCGACGTCCACTTAAGTAATCATTATATTTATTATCTTTTTTATCGTTTAAACTATGTATAAATGTACCGAGTACCTATTATAATTAAATTGTACATTATACAACCCGAGATCGGTAAGTCCGACCGACTGATTCACTATATATTCATGTATACCTCTATCATATTTTTTATATCTCATAATAATGAATTTCAAGTCGTCGAACTTCCGTTGTATTTTTCACAATTTTAATTATATTTATATAAAATACATTCAGGCGAACTTTGATCGTAAAATTTAATGAGGACTTTCAAACATTTTCATATATATAAAAACTCGAGACGATAAGTCCGACCAAATGCACATATGCAATGTAGGAGGTACCTACTATATTTCATTATACCCATATTATACTTAACGATAAATATATTTCAAATTGTTGAACTTTAGTGGTATTTTTCATTAATGTTTAATAAATATAATTTATGTGTAGCTGTGATGTAATGTAAAACCCGTTACGCCCGAGCGAGTTCGAATTCTTATAAAACTCCGAGAATAGTAAGTTCGACAAATTTTTGGATTACCTATCTACTTTGTCAACCTATTCAACAAAAACACTTTGTGTGAAGGACTTATCTTCTAAAAAACGAACGTCAGGTTCCGCCAGAGGCGTAATATTTTTAAAATTAAATATTTAGTATATCAGATATATCATTCTACGTACATATAGATTATTTATTTCTCAATAAACTTTCGGATCCCTATAAAATATATAATCCGAGGTATACGAATCGTACTCAAAAGTCAAAAGTAATTCGACTTATGATGTTTTGCACTTAAACAAATTACACTTACAAGGTGTCACATTAAAAAGGAGTTGTACTCGGTAGGTGTTGCACTTAAGCTAGTATATTAATAATGACATATCCACGTCATAATAATTTACATATCAATAAATATAAAATAATAAACAATAAATTAGTTTTAAAAAAAATTTACAATTTTTTTAATGGAATCTATTTTGGGCTTGATAACTTTTACAAATGTTTTCAATATCTAGTCTTATGTGAGATATAAATACTCTCATTTCCTCTTCTAATTTTTCAGCTATTCACCTTTCGCATAAGTATACAATGATAAAAATTATAATAACATTTTAATCGCTTTTTCAGAAATAACATTAAACACAGTTTCAACAGAAATCCAAAAGTTTTCAACTGTTATTTCAGAAAATTTCATTTTGACAGTATAATCTGTTATAACGTAATGAAGATAAACAAAAAACATTGACTTTTGTTTTTTTCTCTTAATAACCGTTTTAATTTTTATTTTATTTTAAAATTTTAGTAGAACACTAATATCTCTAATTTCACGGAGTACTAGTGCTCTGCAGGACACCGGTTAAGAACCACTACATCAGATATTGAACTTTTACTTATTAATGAATCTCAAATTGAAAATTATAAAGTTGGTACTATTATTTACATGCCAGCTTCTGTAAATGCTAAAATTTGCAAAAATATAATAAATTAAACGTTTAATAAAGTACCCAGAATTTTACCTTTGGTTTTTACTCTACCTACACTGACCCAAATATCAATGGTAGAATTAAAAATATGCAATAATCAAATTTTAATAAACGAATATATATTAATTATTATTTATATTATTAAATTAATAAAAAATGTGTTACAATAACAAATTCATTTTGTAAATTTCACAAATTATATAAGTTGTAATTTAATAAAAATAATTTGTGAAATTAATACAGATTTTATTATTATAATAAAATATGTTATAAGATTGAAAAAATATTCTGTTTAAATTTACTATTTTGATTAACAAATGGGCGTTTGTTCTTTGAAGAAGAAGAAAGAAAGAAACACAAAATATTTGTTAACTCAAATAAATTTGTATTCAATTAGACAATTTTACCCAAGACATTGATAAAAGATAATGTTAAATCAATAATACGTTTTGTTATTTTACTATTAAATTAACAAATATTTTATTTCTAAATCAACAAACATTTTTTTGGACGTATATTAACAACCATATTATTAAATTAATCTATATTTTTATTGAAATCACAGATATATTTGATTCCATGTACTTAGTAGTAAGTCTAAATAATGTAATGTTAATAATAATGTTAACAATAATGTATGTTTCAAGATACACAAGACTATGCAGTCAGAAAGTAATATAGATTTGCAGCCAGACTATATTTTAACCGACTTCGAATAAGCAGCTTTTAAAGCAGTTAGGTTAACCAGAATTCACAAATAGTCAAAGTTGATTAAATCTCTTTCATTTAGAATTGAATTTCACAATGCTAGTGACTCAGTGGTGACTCAGCATTTAATATAGAGGTCCAAAATTGAGATGATGACCTTTTTTTTTGGGAGGGGGGTATTATGTTATTAAATGCCATAGATCACTAAACAGGACAATCCTGAAAAATCTATTTATGATTTAGGGGGGGGGGGCGTGTGTGTCTCATGTAAATAAGCAACAAAATACAAAAAATTATACATTTTTTTTTTAAATTTGGGGGGGCATGGCCCTCTGGGCTTTCCCTATAGCCGCCACTTCCACCGCCCTACCCTCTCACACCAATTTAACATATTTTTTAGAATACTATGGTTTATTAAAAATATTTATAATTTTATATAAGTAAAATGTTTAAGATTAATTTAATTCATTTTTTACAAATTAATGTATATACTTTATTTACTATAATATCCATAGCATCATTATATTGTAGATAAATACAAAATATATTGGACATTTAATAAAACTGAATTTTTTTAATATTTAAATACAAGTTTGATGAAAAATACTTCTAAAAAATATTTTAATACTAATAGGTATCTAAATACTTTTTAAGACTGATTTATTATAGTATGGTACTATTAGTTTTACTAGAAATATATTTTATTGTATATATAAATAAACTATTACTTTTAATTTAAATTATATTTTGTATTTATTTGTATTGAAAATATATAGGATATTTTATAAAATTTTAGAACGTGTACATAAACGATGCGTATTTAACCATCTATAGCTTTCCAAACCTATAGGTATCTGGTATATTATCTATACATTCTCATTACATCTACCTAAAATATAATATTTCCAACGTGAACATTATATCCCACCACACAGTGGCAGTTTTTGGTAAACGCTGAGGTGGAGGGCTGCAAACATTTTTATTTCATTAATTTTTCATACATACACTTTACTTCTAGGTTTCTAAATATAAGTTTAGACACCTTAATCCTCATTCAGGGCCGTCCTTGGGGGGAAGGTTTCTTCGGATAACAGTCATCAAAATGAAGTTCAGTCGGCAGTTGGCAAATAATAAAAAAAGTCGATGACTTTTTTTTTTTTGCTTACTCACGTTTTGAATGAAGTATTTCGGAATTTTGTACTATATAGCCATAATTTTAGGAATTTTAAGTCTGCAAACTATGAATTATTAGGATTTTAGTCGGCAAAATGGGGGAAAAAAGTTGATTAGGTAAACACCTATCTTGTTTTTTTTTTTTTTTGCTTATTTTATGTTTTGAAGATAAGTATTATATTATTTTCACCCCCTCCCCCTCCTCCAAAAAAATATTTATTCGAGACGGCCCTGTACCCGTTATTTTTGGCCATTATTTTAGATTCTTAGCGTAATGTGTTTTTGTACTACAATGATGTATATAAATTTTCTATCACAAAGAATACTTCAATCTCTAAAATATTATACTGTTTCCGGTAGAAAATTACATCTAGTTGGTACTTTAAGCCATAACTTTTAACAAAAAGGTCATTTTTTGATTTTCTCAATATTTTTTTAATTATTAATTTCTTCGGATATCAAAATTCAGTACAAACTATTTTTTAACAACAACCATTTGTTATTTATCTCAATGCCAGTGGTTTAGACAAAACATTTGAATCATAATTGTTTATGTTTAATAAGTTATTATAGACTATAGTCATATATATATATATAAATAACGCAACCAATAAATATTTAAAAAAGGTCAAGGGGGAGCGATTCACCTATCGCCCCCTCCCCGTAAAACCGCCACTGCCACCACACTACCAAACACAATTATGATAAACATAATATCTAAACACAGTATTACTACCACATTACGACATTACTACCACATTATGAATGATAATAAAATTGATAGGCATTAACAATGATAGAACCGATGGAATATATATTACATTTTGTGGTTTACAATACCCTGAAAGTTGTATCAAATACTATTGGCGATATCAAGCAACTATAAAGAGCGCTGTTAACTTTTACTATAACTGATAATGAAAAACCAATAAAAGCAAAGACTGCAAGCATGTTGTTAGTATAATGATTAAATTACAGAAGTAAATGAAATCTAAAAAGTTTACTAGTTACAACTTATTACTACGCATTATATCGTTTTTATAGAACTTCTATGGACAGTTTGGAAAAATTTAGTTGTACTGATTTACGACATCAGTGGTGGGAAGCATAAAAATACCGATGTTGAAAAGTACAAAGCCACACCTATCAAATAATATTTGCATATCCAAAATTATGTATCATTATACAGTATACTCGAAAATGTTACTTGATTTATTAACTGATAATATTGAAAAAGTTAAGTATGAAACTTTAAATAAAAGTAATTTGTTGGAATTCACATAAAATACACATAGTTATTATGTCTTATTTTGAAACGCATAGTAATATGAATATAGTAGATTAGTCTGTATTTGTATTAGAAAAATAATAGAATTTAGTAATAGCAAAGAATTTAAAACAAATATTTTAACATTAAACAATACACGGTCAAGTCCGTACTATACATATGAAAGAATATAATGTATATGGTTTATGATTCCAGTACCTACCTATAGTTCAGAGTTATGAGGAACCGACCAGTGGCGGATTTGAGAGGAAGCGATGTTACGATCGCCCCCTCCTTGGGCTTTTTTTATCATTATTTAAGGAGTCTAAAATTGATTTTGATTAGTGATTAGACCTTTATTTCTCAAATACTCCTATTTGCCCCCCCTTAATTGAACTTCAGATCTGCCCCTATTAACTACCAGGAAGCATCTACTTCGTTTGAAATCGCTAATACAAAACTACAACATTGGTTTCCATATTATCAAGTACTATAACTATATAAAAAATACTGTAGATTAGTCTAGTGTAGTCTAATCTACAGTATTTATTTGCTATAAATTATCATCCAGAGTTCAGACGTTTCCACAACATATAATTTATAACATTAAAAATAATTAAACAAGTTTTTCGTGCATTATTGTAACTGACTTATGAAGTATCGAAATTAACATTTTTGATATCGCTCATATCTAATACCTATGGGTATATTATAATTTATTCACTTATTCTACTGTACACGCAAATATTATAGTATTTAATATTATTAATAATATCTTTGCTATACCTGTGCAAAATATTGCATTATACATATGTGCTTGAAGATTCGATGCCAGCAAGTGAATTGCACTCCAACAAGTGCCGGGATTTTCAGCATTACCAGAGCACCTGATGAAGTACAATCAACAGGTGGTTCGGAAAACTGCTACACACTATCGCGGAAATGCGTATAAAACAATGACATTTTGCCGTACACAGGTTACCTATAATAAATACTAATATTATACACATAATTAATTACAGGTTTGTACATAATACATGATAATATACTACTCATTATATTTTTCGGATATATAATATTATAAAAAATAACTTGTAAAATACATTCGATTCGACTAAACGACGACGAAGGCGGAATCATCGCCGCGATGACAATACATGTCGATTTGGTTACATTTTCACGCGCTACTTCAGGTACCTGACTGCCTCAACATTACGAGTCTAAGAATGCCTGCAGCAGCCCGTAAAAATAAACCGATTTCTCTAGTGTACTCTCCTCTGCGGCGGCAGCAACTGAGGGGAGTGCTCCTGCAGCTGGAAATGTCGCGTGCATATTAAAATGTAAAACATATTCGCAAACTCGGAACATATAATAACGGCGCAGAAACCAGAAAAAAAAAACGAGTTTTCGAACAAATAAAAAATAAATAAATACCGAAACGTACAGCAACAGCGGCGGCGGCGGCGGCTAACGTCCCAGACAGCAAAACTACAAAACGTTTTTAAAACATTTCCAAATGGTAAAATAACATCATAAGGAAATGTGTGTTACTGAAAATCAATGTTTAGAAGACGTTTAAAATACAATATTATTTAAAATGTATTTAAAAGATTATCTTGGAGTTAATGTTTTATTTTGCTGACTGAAAGTTTTGCCTAAAACGTGATTAAAACGTTGTTTTATTTTCTGAAAAGGTTTCAGAAACATTTTGTTTCGATGTGACGTGTGATCGAACCAAACTCGCAAATGACGTATACATACACACGGTACATACGACGTATACAATGTGATACAGACGACAGTGCACACTGAAGTTTGAACGCGATGACGACGTTTGTATATTGGCGCCCGTGACAGACAATGGCCGCAGCGGTGACGGTAGCGGTACTGACGATTTGTGGCGGTGGTGTGTGTACATTGCCCACGCTTTTTTCCCTATACAACACAATAAAATATTGTTCGAAGAATGACGTAACGGACTGGATTCTATAATAATATTTATATACTCGGACCACGGTTGTAGATAACACGATGATACGGACCGATCGCGTCCGGGGACCGGCTTATCAGCGGCTAAGTGTATTATATATATATCTCAGCACAACATGCAATACCTATGAATATTAGTAGAAATACAAAAATTATACGTACGTATTACAATAATATTGTTGCAATATGTGCAGCAACGCAAAAATTGCACTAGCTTTTTTTACACGTTCAAACTCGTTTAAAAAATAAACAAAAACATTTTCTAGATAAAATTATAAACCATGCTGAGTATGACCGAGAGGCGTAGCCGGATAAATGATAAACGGAACTCGCGAATACGCGAAAATGGAGTTAATTAAACGCGTCCCGCGTCAGGGCGAGACAGCGGTCGTCGGATTCGTATATTATTATAATTATTTTTCGCCGTACCTATAAATGTAATATGTGCCGGCTAAACGTACAGTGTTACCATCCGGTAAAACTTTTGTTTGCTTGGCCGGCGTAACATGGCCGGTTATGCAGGCCATAACACTCGTCTAGATGATAATATTATGCATTGCACAAATCGTACATGCGTTTTGAATTTATTCAATACCTACGTCAATACGAGATATATTTTATAGTTTATACACTGAAAATCAGAATTATCGAAGATATGACGATGAATCGCTATTATATTTTATCTGTATCAATTGGTGTCAAGCTTACATAAGCCGCAGCTACTGCAGTTCTGCAGTATAATATCATATTACAACGGTACGAGAATACAATAGCTAATAATAGGATATTGCGCAGAAATGAGTGTAAATTAATATTATATAATAATATTATAAAAAAAAGTACGGAACCGCGGTGGAAACGTTGCTGTGCAATATCCTATGCACCGCACTGCACTTAACGTTGTGCCTGCGTTTCATTGTAGCTCCCCCTATGTCCAGACTTCTCGGCCACATAGTATGAAGTCCTAGCTCTGTACAATATTACAATGTGTAGTATTATAGAGAATGGCAAAATGGCATTGGTAACCACTGCATCGTTATTGAACTCGTGTGTATTCACACTATTCTTGTATAATAATGTTAATTATTATTAAATGTATATTAAATGGAAATTATTAATCAACGCAGACACATTATGGTCATAGATTTCACACGGAATTCCATAAAAATATTATCAGTTTTTATTAAACTTTTTTGTTGCTTAAAATACAAATCCGCGCATGGATTAACTTATCGATATATTGTGTAGACAATATAGTGCGCGTATATGTATTATCGCAAAATAAATACTACTTTCTATACATAAAATATACTGTACGATAATAATATTATTACTTATAATACTATTTTCACCTTGAATTCTCTTGCTGCTGAGTGTATATATATATATATATATATACATATTTATCATTTCTTATATTGGTACGTACAAGAAAAAAATAACAAAAAAACAATAAAATAGGCACCTCCTTTTATGTATAATATAATATATTAATTCGAAAATGTGAATTTTAATAATAAGAAAAAAAACACCCCGGGAGGCGGGGCAAGACATCAAAGAAGAATGCGTAGAAAACGCGTTTAACGAGATTGGCGAAGTAAATTCGCAAAACATTTGATATTTGGCTTGCGTTTCTATATAATGTATGTGCATACCGCAGCGCCCCGTTTCAGTTGGGATTTGATCAAATACACGGCACACATATTATACACGAAATGCGCGCTGAATCCGTGAAAATTAAAATAAATCCTAAATATCGGTGACCCAAAAAAAAACTAGAAAAATTCATTTCAGAGACTCAATGCTTTCAAAAAAAGACTACATTTATTTATTGTTTTAACGTTCTTTCGATAAGTGCAAAATGAAAATTAGTTAGATTCGTACGCAATATAAAAAAAAACAACACATTTTTAGCCAAACGAATGCGAAATCCATCAAAATCCGTGATATAACTATTATGTACACCTTGCAAGTTGCAACATACTATTATAGGTATCACCAACCCTAACACGGTGTACACAAATTCGACGAAATGTGATTTTTCACCAAACATAATAAACCGTACACAACCTTTAAAGAGAAGTATGTTATGCATGTATATGTATATTATGTATATGTATATGTATATGTATATGTATATGTATATGTATATGTATATGTATATGTATATTTATATGTATATGTATATGTATATATCTTCTACGTGTGTAGTGTTATTAACTTACCCATGTCGAAAGTTTCCGCACAGTACGTGGTATATGGGTAAGCGTGGCACGGTGGTGGCGTACGTGTCGTGCGTGAAAGGGTGAAAATAATAGGGTGAGAAAAAATTTCCATTCATCCGCCACGGTGTGTCACTTACTGCGAGAGGATCGTGTCAAGACTAGGACGTCGGCCGCCGATGGAATTTCTTTTCAGATTATTCTCCTCTCCCACGGCAGCGATACGACACGCGATGACGGCGACGGACGCGGCGCAGCGCGCCCGTTGCAACGCCGACGAATGACCTTGCCACGTGCATGCACATTGCAATTTTTTCGTTTCGCGATTGCAACCCCCCACCTTTTCCGCCCCTGACCCCCGCCCACCCCACTGCCACGTATCTGCATGCGCGTGTGATGATGATAATAATAAGAATAATGCCGTCGCCGACTAAATGCGTTTATGCACGTACAATTTTCGTGTCCATTGTGTCAAGCCCGGCTCTGCAGGCATAGATGGACAGTAAGTAAACCGTATCGTAGTCCAAATTTGTATTTTTTTTTTATTTATTTTTTTTTTACGGATCTGAACACAAGATAAAATTTAGTTTTCTAAATAAAATGTTTTTTTCAAAATCGAAATTTTTAGATTTTTAGCGAATGAGGAATTTATTCATTTTACAATGACGGATATTCTTTTTATTTCTCTATAAACAAATTTTTGGATGTGAGTTCAGTAGAGGATATAAGGTGACTATATTTTCAAAATTAAAAAAACGATGAAAAAAAAAGCCAATCGTAATAATTTCCTGCGAAAGTCCATTTTGATAGCTATGCTTGTAGCTATCATAGCTATCAAGAATCATCTTCAACTCACCTAATAGGTGATGGTGCAAACTTAGGTTTATTTATATTTATTTTATTGCTTAGGTTCAAGCATATTAAAGTTTCGGAAATAAGATAATGTAAAACCAATAGGTTAATTATATTATTATAGTTCATAATATATAGGACTATTATTGTAGATAAATATATATATAATATATCAGATAAATACTATATTTGAAACAAAATCCAATGTTCCCCATCCCCAATTATCCATGAATACTCGTCACGATGATCTTCTATATTCTGTGTAGTGTTTATTGTACATATAATATATAAAATATATATATAAATACCTAAGTATATTAAATATAAATTATTAATACACATCCGTTCACGAGGCGACAACGATGTATTATTCTGTTTTGTTCTGAAACTAGTATATATATTGTGTATGTATGTATACAATTGTTAAGGTGTAAGAACTAGGATGAAAATTTTAAGTCAAATAAAACCGTGAATGACTTGGCTCACTTTATAATTCAAACTTAAGATATTAATTTAAAAATTTTTTGAACACAATAATTACCTACTTATTATTAATTCTTATGAATGTAATTATTTCGGCCGACCCTAAATAGTTGAGAGAAAAGGCAAAGAATGTAATTATTTGAAATAATATTTAAAACATTAATTTTTAATTAGTTTTGATTCAAATTTAATTCATACAAATTAAAAGGTAACGTTCGAGTTCAAGTTTGATTAAATATTTTAATAGTTCGATTAGGTTTGGATTCAAATAAATAACTAGAAGTTCGATTCTTATAAGAAATTCAGTTTAATTCCAAAAACCATGCAAATTTCGACCCATCTATATAAATAATATAATATAGGTACTTAGTAAAGTTAGTTAATTTTGTTTATAAAATATAGTAAAATACGTATAGATACTTACCTATAATATGGAATTGCAATTATTATTATATAGGTTAAAAAAATATAAAAATATATTATAAAAATTATTATACTGTAATAACAATAAAGATATATCTTATATCAAATCCATCGCAATTAAAATCTGTTAACAAAATTAAAACTGAAAATTATATGCAAAATGGGTCGTTTACGTCATTTATTATGTGACGACATACGTAAAAATGCTAAAATTATCTCCATGTTTTATGAATTCGAATTAATAAATCTCTTTACAAAATAAACCAAGAGCGAAAAAACATTATCGATTTTGCAACCCATTACACAGAATACGTCTTATTTTGCACACTACAATATTATTATCTCTGCATTTAAAATAATATCTTATAACAATATATATATATCAAAAACTGTATAGTGTGAATCCTCACAAAAAAATCCTATCTATAATTATTATTATATTATTAAATAAAAAATATATTATATAATATATAATATTCCACTAGCCGAAACCATGAAGTCTGTGGATTGGTGTAACAATGGTCAATATCACATTTCAATTAAATCGAAATAACAATTTTTTCAATTTTGTTTTTATTCAATAATGTTTTGTGTGACTTTAATCGACGGAGACGGTCCGGATTTTCATAGACTATACCATAAGTATATAATATTAATTCTTACAAAAAAAAATGGTCCTAAATTATAAATAAATAATAGGTAATATAATATAGTCAATTTTGTTTTTACAAAGTACAAATGAAACACAAATATTATTTATTTTTCAGTCTCAGATGATAAAGGATTTTGAAGCAAATCGTATTTTCAGTCGACAGACTTAATACCGCCGCACACATAAAATTGACCTCGTTGCCATTTCGTGCAAACACACGCGGGAAGGTCGCCCCGAACAGTCGTTTCGGCCGAGTGGTGAATCGATACAGACCGAGGAGCGCGTGTAACGAATGGTATATATACGGCGCGATAGGCGAGACACCGGCTGTCTTCGACGCCGATTAATCGTCCCGACGCTTTCTTCCTTTAAACTTGGATTTGCGACAGTGAATGTGATAGCACCCAAGAATTTACGACTGTCGGAAACTCGCGGGAATGTGATTTGTGCGGCAGCCAATTTTCCGGTTTTAGAAGGAATACAGAGAAAATAAAAGAGGGGGGGGGAAATAAGGAAGAAAAATACTAGATCTTTCGATTTAATAGGCGCATTGCAAAGACAATAATACAATCTCCACTAACAATATTTTTTTATCAAACCTGCAGTGGCAAACACGAATTTCTCACGGTGGAGGTGAGGATTGATGCAAACGTTTGAATTATATTATATATTACTTATATATAGGCTTACAAACGAATCAATCATTTAGATTTCAGTATAAAAATCTCGGATTTTAAATCAGAATATGAAGCTTAAGAATTGAAAAATAATTTAAAAACGGTTCAGATTGAGGATTTGTAAAGAGTAAAATCTGGGATGTTAAATATCCGATTTTTTTAAAAGGTGCATATAAAATTTGGTATACACGCTTTATTATATAGCTGAAAGGTAAATTAAGAGATAGGTTATAGGATACGATTTATAAGATACATAGGTATATATTAAGATAATATCGCTATCTGATTCAATATAATATTATTAATTATTATTTATTCCTATAGGAACATATTTATTTATATATATATACATTATCCTATATAATAAACTATAAATGATGATAATAATTATTTACAGTAGATACCTGCAGGTACCTATTAAGTATTTAGTAATAATACAATTTACAAGAAAATCAGCGATAACAGAAATCAATTATTTTTTGAACGCCATTAAACTTTTTTATTAGACCACGGCGTGGGAGATCGTATGATATACATTTTTTTTTCCATGAAGCAGGGCGCGAAAAATTATGAATAAATATATTATAATTATAGAAAAAATTATAGAATATATCAATTTTAAAACGTAAATATTTTTTAACTAATAAACTTGAATATATTATGAGATTATACTCATAATATAATATGTAATAATAATTTGCATGATTTCCCCAGAAAGTCAGAGTGCACATTAAACACGTGACTCGTGATATCTGTTTCCAATAATATTAAATTATGTAACAGTGTACTATGTTATAAACATTATATGACGAATATAATATATTTCAAAATGTTCCTTTATTACATATAGCTTAGATAGTAGATATATAGGTATTAATAGGAGTATGGCCTACGTTAAATTAATATATTATGTTACGTTAGATTATGTTTCTTTAGGTGAAGCGGATTAATTAAAATGTTAACGATTTAAGAAGACGATCCACATGACCACATTAATTTAGATTTTATATAAATATTTTCCATACTTACACACATTATAAATTTAATTTGATAATAAATACATATACTATAATAATATAGCAATACAAATTTATTAATTTTCACAAAATTAATAACTAAATCAAATAAGGTGTGACAAATAATTTTAGTCTATACAATAGTCCAATAACAAAAATGAATATATTTTATAAGGACGCATTTATACAGTTCATTTTGTTTTAAAAATGTAAAGAGTTTAAAATATTTATATACATTTGAAAAGCATTTTATAAGTGTATTTATTCATTTACGTGTGTCAGTTTAATTTTATATTCCATAGCGGAGTGGCAAAGCTAGTGGTTTTATATTGATGTAAATTTTATTATTTTACTGTGAACAACTTTTCAACCAAAATACTCTATTCAATCGCTACATGTGTACACATTTTTCAGTAGCAAATTGTATCTAGTAAGTTTTTCAAGAAGTAATTTTTTGATTTTCGAATAAATTAATAAATTGTAATGCATAAGGAAAAACTACCGAAAAATAACATAAAAACGGTAAAATTACATTTATTGTTAATTCCGATAATAATAATTCTAGAGAAATGTATAAATCGAACATATTTCACGTCATATTAGTACTTTAATGAAGCGAAACAATTTTAAATTTTAAATATTAATGTTTCTAATATTCTGTATGGGAATCGTTTCTATACCAGACGGGATATTCTTGCTTTTGGGGTAGTAATGTTGATACGATCCCCCCGGCACTGTCGGTTATACACGGAAAAAAGGATATTCTTGCTTAATGTATTGCATTTGAAAAACTATTCCGAACAAAGCTTTGGTGTAAGTTTATAATTTAATTATAACTCTCAATATACCAATATTATCGTACATTCAATATAATTTTATGTCGAGATTTTCTTTAACGTTGACTATTTTCTCCCCTATCTGTTTCCTTCCATCTACCAATTAATATTTACTTTTAAATTAATTTAATACATTACCTTTATCAAATTTGGGATCCTCAATGTATTGATCGTATATATAAACAAATTATAAAAATACAATATTTTGGGTATTATCCTTAAAGTGAGATAAATATATTGCTAAAAAGATACGTGTGATATAAACGTATGAAAAACCTTATAATTAAATATGCAGGTCTTAAAACGCAAAATATCCCATTTAAGATTTTAAAACGTCAAAATATAAATTTTCTATCAATATCCCGAAATTTCAAATGAAAAAATTTAAAATGTTACTACTATTAGGTATATTATTATTATAGAATTGTGTTTTTAGTTTTTACGCCAATTTTCGGCAGTTTTTCTTACCGAGTTTATCATAACAATTTAAAAATAAACTCTCAAAGTACTATCCTAGTTAAATTTTTTGTTGAAAATAGGCACACATATAATGATTGAAACTAGACTTCTAATAATTCTAGCCGAAAAGTAGTTTAAAAAAAAATAAAAATTCAATACCATTGTAAAACCAGTACCCCTCACATCGCTCTGCAGAACTTTAAACTTAAATTTCTTATGATTTCAGCCATACATGAGATTTTAAGTGGTTAAAATCTAATAATTTCTAAGTATATAAATACATTTTCAAAGTAATTTAAAAATAGTTCTATGTCAGTAACATTTTTTATGGTTGTATAATTACAATATTTGTAAACATTTGAAATATTTTCTCGGGCTGTAGTTGTAATTAAAAAACCGAATTTTTATACAATATTATAGAAAAATGATCTGTATTATACCATTATATTTTTAATAAAGGCATGTTATACCTTCTGTAAAAATCCCCCAAAAATAGTTTTTACAAAGTTGATAAATTTTTTAACATATTATATTTTAAAATAAGAACGACCCTAGAACAGATAACTTTATTGTCTACAATATTATAAATTTCCAAACATTGCAATATGTTAAATAATAGCTTTGTTTATTTTAAAGAAAAGTCTACAATAATAATTAGTGTACCTAGTGTCTAGGTCAAGTGTATAGGGTGTGATCAGGTGTGGTATTTCAAAACAAACATTTTTGGTGTAATTTAATCAACTAATGATTATTTCTATTGATAGTAGAATTGATAACAATTTATATAATATTAATAATAATATTATAAAAATATGAATAATGAGTAGGATGGTCATTGAGTTTTGTGATTCATCCGATGATGAAATTAAATTAAAACGATGATTAAATCATAAATTACAAATTACTAAAAGTTTTAAAAACAAATGAAATCACGCAGTGAAAGCACAGAATAAAATTGTATTCTATGGTGAAAGCATGGTTGTACACAATATTGTTATTACAAAGTTATTTTAATTCGACATTTATTCGACAGTTAAATCAACTATTAACTGATAACAAATATGATAACAGCTAACACAGAAAATGACACCTACTCTACACGGTTTGTGTGAAAAAAGTGTACACCGATATAACACTTTTTGAAACAAACACGGTTTACGACTACACTACTTTTTATGTTTTTATTTTTATTTTATATGCGTTCCCATAATTAAAGGACTCGGTGCCACCTATTTATAACCTAATATAGGCAATTTAATTCACATATTGTGTCTGCAGCCTTATAATTTATATACTTATATATATTTTATTTTCATATATTTCTCATCACTAAAATGATCTCGCGGGAAAAATTATACCACACACGGCCAACATTAAGAAATATTTATGGGAAGAAGGAGTGTGTGTCTCCAAAATACCGATGGAAATGCATCTTTAAAAATATGTAAATAAGCAAAAAAAAAAAGTCGTTGATTTTTTTCTTTTGCCGAATGTATATAGTAGACAGTATTCTGAAATACTTTTTCAAAACGTCTTATTAATAATTTTTTATTATTACACAAAATTAAAAATTTACTGACTAAAACTATATTATAATTTTTTTTTAAATTTATTTAAATATTTTTTTCAGTTGCCCTCAATATATTGAAAAGATTGGCTGTGCATAACCCCTAAAATCAAACGTGTTTGCAAGGGCCTTAATATAGAAATTAAATATTTTAATGTCTATCAACAATATTTTAAAAAGAAAGTGAAAGGATGTGATGCTGAGTGATATGAGGAAGGTGGGGGTAAATAAAGAAGATGCGGTTGATAAAGTTAAGTGGGAGTGTAGGATCAGTATGACCGACCCAAAATAGTTGGAAAAGAAGGCGAAAGAGAAGAAGAAGAAAGTCTATCAACTTGAAATTATCAATTTTATAAAAAAAATTTCAAAATCTGTAAATTTCCAAAATTTGTCTGAACATTTTTGAAAATTATATTCCAACACAATAATTAAAAAGTTTTTAGATACACTTTTTTCGAAATACGAGTACATGTGTATACAATATTATATATTGTATAAGTATAATATATGTTGTCAAAAAACCTTTAAAAAAATTATGACTACCAATTTTTTGAATGTAGTTAGAATAAGTATATATTTCAACTCATTATTCAATTTTCCGATCTTAAAATCCAAAATTACCAAAAAGTCCAAAATAGCTTAATATTGCAAAAAAAAAACTAATTGTATCACCTTTTGCATATATTACTATACCAACTCTATATTACATATTCGGTGTTATTTTCAGAATTACGAAAAAATAACCGTAGTTGATTTGGACCGAATCCGTGTTTTTACCGTTTTTACATATTTTTTTATTAGTCTTTCCTTACATTTTTATCTAAAATATCCAAAAATTACCTCTTCAATGTACCATACTGATGATCAAATTTTCTACTGCAAAATGGAGTCATATAATATATCTATTGGATTAAATCTTCTGGTCAAAAAGTTGTTTCCAGAAAAATAAAATAGACATCGTTGTAAAACCAATTAGTCCCTCGCTGGGGTCAGAATCTAAAATCAATTATTGCTAAATCATATATAAGGGGATTAAAAGTGGCGATTCACTATCTCTTTTTATCACATACGTAATATATCAATTTAGATCATTTCTATTTCAAACATACCAATGGATCTAGTTATGTGATAAGGTTTATAAAAACTGATCTGATTTTTTCGTAAAGCCTACTTTATCTCTACTATCTCACATTTTTGATTTTGTCTCTCTAAGCTCCCCCAAAGCTATAAGTTAATATATTCGTTTTAAATTTTTATGAAAATCAAGGAAGTAAAAGGTAAAAAGTTGGAAAGTCTTGCTATTAATGCAAGCCGTATTTATTGACATCCGTCTGTGCGTGCGAGTGTACACAACTACACACCATCAAATGTATTTATTATTTATACACTAAAAACCAAATACTACTCACGCAAACACACTGCGTGCGTAACGCGAATACTAGAGTAATTATATAGAACCTCAGAGATAACGAAAAATAAAATAATTTAGCTAATTTTTTCACTCTATACACAAAACACGTCATCATATATAAACCTAATGGTATAAATTGAATTATATACCTACTCTGTACACGACGGATTCAGATAGTAAGTGTGCATCGAAGAATATTGTACTGTGTGTGTGTTCGCAGGATATATTTCGTTGTACGAACGTTAAAATGTAATCGAATCCATAAGCGGTAACATAATATGAGACAGTGTCGACCCTCTTTTATATTTGAAGAATTATTAAAAAAATATTTAATTTTAAAATGAAAAATTTGGTATAAATGTCAATGGAAAACATTATTTCAAGTTATTTTTTTTTCCATCTAACTGATTGCATGTCCGCCGTGTAATTCGTTTCCAATCTTTCAAAAAAAACTAGACACAGAGTCTCCGGTTTCGACTATTCGTGTTTTCGTGCTAACACGACCGCGTATTCCCGTGCGAATAACTATTTATTATTTTATTATACCTTATAGTTTATTTTATAACTACTTGTTATATTGTAGTAATATAGTATTTCTTATTAATTATTATTATTATTTTATTATTTATTAATATAAAGTGATACAATTATTTATATTTTATTTTCTTAATAAATTAATTAGATATACTTATATGGATTTATACCTATATAGATTTTGTTAATTTTATGTTTTTTTTTTTTTTTTAATTGTTATTATAATATAATGAAAAACAATAGTAGCATAAATAACTTACTACCTATTGTAAAATAAACTATTCTTTACCAAAAAATGTTTTTAATTCATTATTTTTATATTGAGTATTATTACCCACTAATCATGTACATTTTATTAAGGTAGAGTGAACATTATTATAAAATTTGTCTACCCATCTGATTTATATACGCACTTCGCCGCTGGTATATTATATTATAATTTATAATTAACCGCGAGCGCGTTTCATCCATCTCCATTCGCATTTTAATATATCATTTTCTAATGAATTATCTAAGTATGCGACACATATTATAGTAAACACTAAATACAACATAAATACGACGTATACATTATATGACGAAGATAGTAATGTTATTATCAATTCTTATGTACGTTGCATTGCAATTGCGAGTTGGATACATAAATATATATAAGTACGTGTGTATTTTATACACTATTATAAAGATAAAGATAGAGATATCAAAATAATGTTTTTATTTTATTATTACAATTATTTTCGTGTAACCGTTATATCACTGTGTACAGTGTGCATACAAATATTATTAATAGTTATTACTTACTATTATATATAATTCATTATATATACGACGGACGATGTCGAGATTTATGTTATATTATATACGCGCGATCTTAAAATTCAGTGCTGTGGTGACATTACAAATTTTACACTCAAACCTGTCTCGGTTTTACGTCAGAGACACGTGTACATACCTCTCTACCCCTTACCTTACCCTCTACACAAAAAAAAAATTGTATACGTCCTGTGTGCAGTTGGGTCCTCGATCAAAGGATATCGTTATGTGTATTGTCATCGTCTACCGCAGTCGTGCCGTGTCTGACAAAATATTATAATAAAATTTTATTATTATAATACAATATACATAATACACAGTTCGAAGATTTCCAAAGTGTAACCATAGATAATAAGATAAAAATTAAACCACATACGATTTAAAATATATTTAGAATTTAAATAATTTGACAAATTAATAGATATATGATATATCTTAACATTTACAATACAATTTGAAATCATTTTTGCATGTAAAGCAGTGACGCACATTCATTTTTTAAGTGTACCTATACCTAATATTTATTTTTTCTTCGTTGCAAATTTCGTGAAAAATTATATTCGATTTGTTCCGTATAAAAAGGATTAATGGTATAGGTCTACCTTATAAAATTAAACCAAATTTGGGTTTTTTTTTTTTTGAGTATTTTTTTATTTCCCTTATTCGTATACCTACGTGTAGTATAAACGGATAAATTAAATCTTCAATAATTCAATAAATAATATATTTCCGTGATACATGAAACTCAAAAACCGTTGTGTACCGGTAAAATGTCATGAAATTCTTTATCATATTATAGTCCGACTATTCTAATAAAATCATATTTATAAAATTCTAGACATTTTTAGCCATTTTTTTCCATTCCAAACCTCTTAACTATTTCGATTTAATTCCCCGGATCGCTCTTTTGACTGCATCATGCTGACTATATGCGTATATTCGTTTCCATTTTCCATTCGTCCGTATATTCAAGTATTCTTCGAGCTTCCGAAGCATAAAAATAAGTTTTAAACCAATTTTCACGGACCACGTCTTTTCTCTATGTCAAAAACGAATGATATCGCGGTAATAATGGGTGTTTATCGATACACGGTAAATAACCACGAACTATAACATAATTGCAAAATCACGATAACATTTATTATTTTATTATTTTTAATATTAAGTCCACACAACACGATTTTAAGGAGTATTATTTAGGCAATTTATTATACTTTTTTGAACGATTTTGTGTTTGTGTGAGGCGTACGTGATCATTAGTGTTGGTAACCCGTATCAAAAGTATACGGTAAGCCATTACGCACAACTGTATGCACATGTCAGTACTTTTTATAACCACTAAAAAAATTTATATTATTCACTTAAATGGACGAACGATTCTAATTCTATCAGAACGTCACAATAAGTTCATCAATTTTAAATTTGAAAAATATTCTAATTTTTTATAATATTTAAGAGTGAATAATCTAAGTACTTTTTAATGATTGTTTTTATCTAATTAGATATTTATGTTCAACATTTAGGAAACTTTAAATGGTTTAAAATGTTTTAATTATAGTATAAAATATGAAAATGAATAATAAATAATAATAAATCATTTCCTCGAGTAAGTATTAAAAAATATATACCTATATATATATATATATATATACGTTTTCAAAATTGTTATTGGAGTACGCGTCGTGCTGGATTGTTGGAATTAGAATGAGTATTTTTAACCAAAAATAAATGGGTGGTGTGGAGACTCCATAATTATCATATTTTTCCTCGATTGAACTACGTTTGTACCAACTCACTACCGAGCATCTATTTGGAGAAATAAAATTACACCAGAGCGCTACTGTATACTGTGGTATTGGTAGGTTCCCAACTGTATCGGTTCCACTAGATTTATACTTGAGTATGTTATCGTAAACTTTTTTCCTCTGGCTTAAGACGGGTACACATTCCATCATGTCGGTCTTTTGATGACCATATGTCGAAATATTATCATAATTACCAAGTATCCCATGTACCGGTATAACTCCTTATCAAAACATAAATATTAAATTCAAATTTCAAGTTTTCAACAAAATACTGACTACAACTTGTTATTATTTATTTTTTACTACAATGTAACTACGAAAAAATACGAAAATTATACAAATATCAACTACAACAATATAATAATTATTATCAAATGTATCGAAGAAAAATATATCGTGTGCGATGCATTTATTTCAAGAAAATTCTATTAATATAGAATTAAGATAAACATAATAAATAAATACATACATATTAAATAATAATTATATATTATGTCTAGATACCTATGTAATATTACAAAAAATTTACATTAATTTAAATGAAAAAGTATATAATGAGACAAGCATCTTTCTTATATTTATTTTTTTCTGTGTTATCAGCGTCTAGCGATATATTATCAAAATCAGTAACCACACGGCTAAAAGTTGAATATATTCAGCTATGTGGTAACATTTGGTATCTCTGGTAGCATGAGAAAAAATACGTCAAACCATTTGGTATACCATAATGTAACCACACAGTTTAACCAATCAGAATATAGTATTTTATGTAACAAAGCTCGACACGATGAAGTGTAAACCCTTCTTTATATTTCTGTTACCTTACAGAAAATACTCAACTTTAGTATAAGTACTTTAACCGGCCGCCAGCTATATATTTATAATTATTCATACTAAAAATAAGTTTTATTAAGTATTTATAACATATAAAGTTTTACTAAAATTTAAGTTATTATTATTATTAATTTATTACTTAATAGTTAATTAATAATAGCTTTATAATATACGTATATTATTTTAAACAAAATATACTGTTTGCCTTAAAAGAAAAATAAATATAAATAACAAAAATATTGGAACAATATTGGAGGTTTGACTGCCATGGATAGCCCCGGCCCAACATAAATGCTAGTATATAATATAGGTTAATTTCGAAACTAAGTTCGTTCAACACATTCTGACTTCATTATAGTTCTTAAGAAGTCGTGATATCATCATTTTCTGTCTCCATCTAACCAAATGATATTATACAAAATTAGCAATCAGCATTTTTATCACAACTTTTGTCATTTCTAGAATGATGTTTATATTAAATTTGTCTATTACCAAATGTATAGATAATAGATCATCTATGCTGTAACGTCGTATTTTTCACCAAATTTCAAGTTTATAAAAATATATAATTATTTTTAAATCCCATTAACTTAAATATATATATTTGACTCCAAATTAAAAATACAACGCTATAGCAGAGATAATATCTCGTCTATAAGTTTGGTAATAGGTAATATTATTACTTTAATATATCTCATATAAATCTTTAATATTAAAAATTACAAAGTTGTGATAAAAATACTGAACATAAATTTCGTATATTATAAATCCGATAGACAGAGACAACTGAAAATATGGGTATCACGTCCTCTTAACTCGGTAAAAAGCATAAGTTACTGAAAAATAAAATTTTACAAGTCATATATCAACGCAATGGTTCAATTGTGGAAAAAATAAGAACGGATTCTGGACTTAGTTAAAAAAAATCAGTATTCCGAGGTATGTGAAATGAAAAGTATCTAAGATATGTGGGGATTTGTACCTCAGACCCCCCGTCTAGATTTTCTCAACCGGGTGAATTTTTAAAATCATTTTTTGATTATTATGTAACATAAATATAAAAAAGTAAATTTTTTTTTTCATTATCTAACGCTGGGTTAAATATTTTTAAAGAAGCACATTACTTTTTAATAAATTACTTATTCCTCTTTCAAAAAAATTTTGCATCTTTCTTTTTAAGTGAATTATAAAGGGAGTTGTACATGTAGGGCAAAAGGAAAATTATATATATTTTTAAACTAATTTTTTTTTTTATATATAATTTATAATTAATTATGTCCATTATGATGTTTTATGGGGCGTTTGTACATTATTACTTGGTGAGGATGGTTATATAAAAAATAAAAATCCTGAGAACAGTAAGTCTGACCAAGTGATTTACAGAGTACATCTATACAGACACTACCTGTGTTATTTTAAATAAAAGTTTAGTTAAAAAAATTAATTATACAATATTTGTTTAATCGTAATCTATGCAAAAAAAAAAAAAAAATACATTTACTATAAAAATGACAGTTAGATACTTGTAATTAAAAATACGAGTCATTTGAATTTACATTTATAAACTAAAACTAATTGTTTTCTTAAACAAATTAATTTAAAAAATATGTCATAAAAACTGAAATAATAATTGTTTATATATTTTTATATTTATTAAATCAAGACCTATTTCGTTTGAATGTGACCATAATATGGTATAATAAATGCAATATAATAATTTATTTTTATATTTTAAATCTCATTTTGAATATTATTGTTGAATAATACATTACGCAAACATTTTATCGTAAATTTAAATTAATATTATATCTAATACAAATAAAAAAAAGTGTTAAATTATTACCGTCGTCCGTCATACACTATTAAAAAATATCTATATTAAGGCCCTTGCAAACACTGCCCTTGTTTTGGCAAATTTTTAAACCCTTGGTAGTTTGTATTATCGTTGTATGATAAGAAAACTATCGTTGGGATACTCAATATACATGGGCTACCACTGTATTACCCGCATATATCAAGTCATCCTAATTATAAAGTAATATAAATATAAAATAATAAAAATAAATTTAAAATATTTTAAAGTAAAATTTATAATAGTATAAAATGTTCCATTTTATCATCATTAATTTAGACTTAAAAGCTTGAAAAAATAAAGAGTACTTACGATGTTCCAATTTTAATTCTAAAAATATAATTAGATTCTGTAGATTTTTATTAGGGAATGTTGAAAATTATTTTTTCATGTTACCTGTTTTATTATCCTATGACTAAGTTTGTACATTTCCAAAAATTAAATCCCCTACTTTTACCATTTTAGCAAAAATATAAAAATTCTGTTTCCAAAATTCTCTAGTAAAAATCTTTAGAATCTAAATATAATTTCCGATTTAAAATAGGAAAATTCTAAGTAGTCTTAATTTTGTCAGGTTTTTAGGTCTAAGTCAATGAAATAATACACAACTTTCAACTGCTAAACTGCAAGATCATCCATTTTTAAGGAGTTCTATTAAAATACATATTAAAAGTACTGTGAAAATAGTCTGATATCTGTACAATTTTGTATTGTTGTGTAATCACGACATTTGTTCAAAAACTACTTATAACAAAATTATTACACTAACTAAAAGATGAGAACTTAAACTAAGACCGACCACAGAGTTTTTGTTTGACAAGTTTATTTAAACATTTAAAACTATTGTGAACGAATAAGTCAAATTTCAAAATATTAAAATTCTTTTAAAACATTTCAAAATTATTTAAAATAATACCTAACTCTATAGTAAACTGAATATATTACTTTATTTCATTGCTAATAATGTTCTGTATAATATAATATTCATCATCATTATCGCCGTATTACCTATAATATTAATAGTGAAAAACCTTTTATTGTCCTGTAATCGCTTAAATGAAGTTTGTAGGAATTTCGTATACATATTATACTATAGTTGTTGCACGTTAAGATAGAGCCTCGTCGAGTTGGCCACCGGTAGATTAACTATTGCCATACACGTATACCTCGTATTTTGGGCAATGCTATATAATTCAAACCGGCTATAACTCATTTGGGCACATTTACTTTTTTTTACAATTTGTTTACAAAAAACACACAACTCGATTGTGCACACAGATTTTAGGTAGATACCTATTACTACGGTCAGGGTTGGGTACATTGATGTATACATAATGTACATAGTGTATATATAAAATGTACTATATAGGTACATACCCATTTTTATTTAAATTTACAGTAATATAATTAGTTATTAAAATAAAATATACTTTTTATAATGATTTTTTATTAACATAATATTAAATTTCCCTTCGTACTCTATATACCTATGCAATTTTTGGCGTATTCATTTATTTGGTTTTACGTACAAATCTTTTTCTGCATTACATTTAAGAGTACTTCTGATAATTTATCTTGTCATTGTATGATTATTGTACTCCACGTGGTTATGAGTGTTGATCATTTTTACAATTTTGTTTAATTTATTAACAATAATACTCTACCATAATCTACAATAATACATCTAAAATTCGGAATTCACTAAATTTATAAATTATCAATGCTAGACATCGTTTTCTTCACCACGTTTCAAAATTATTAGAAATTTTAACGTCCATATGGAAATACATGTTTTCACATTATTTACTGGCCAACGACTATACCGATTCAACACAGTTAAGTGTGAAACTGAAAGCATATCAAATAAAATCCAAAATTATTTTATCTACACAAACAATTATATTTATTATAAGATAATATAACATTGCTGTATTCGATCATTTACAGTGTACATGTTTTCGTTATGGGCAAACGAGTCGTAGTCTTTCAGGTAAAAATTTAAAATGTGCGCTAACGAGTAGTCCGTTTTTAGGTCAACGATATTTTTACTATCCACAAAGGAATCGTCAATTTGTATGTAAAAAATTTTGAATGTGGGCAAACGAGTTGCACCGATTCAAATTTGCGCGTGACGGACACGAGTTTTCGTACGCTGCCGGGGATCTTTCTTAACGTGCACCGACTATGCGTGATTGCCGATTAAAATAGTACCTACTTATAATACATAAGAATTAGTTACGTTAAAAAAAACAAAGTTAAATAATTTTATAAACAAAAGAATTTATCTATATATGTAAAACATATTATACATTCATTTTCTCCAGATAAAAATTATTTCCACTGCAATCTCGTTGATACAGAAAATATTTGTTTAATCCACTTATCCTACAATTCGTATCAAATACCATGTAATGCATAATTATATATAAAAAAACAATAGAACACGTTTGAAGAAACAACATTTTACACACATACAGTAAAACAAATAGGTAGTAAGATTGATGTTAACCAAATAATAATCAATACAAAAATCCATGGACAGATGGAGGGATGGACGATCACAATGAGAATATAAAGTATCTAAACCTATAATTATGTAGGTACCTAGGTACTGTATATGTACGTATGTAAGTTATGTGAAATTATTATTATTGTCATAAAAAATTGAAAAATTTAACATCGTTTGATGTGATGTGTTTTTGTAAAAATCATTTATTAATTAAAATATTCTTAATCGTGTTCTTAATTTAATTTAATTAGGTCAAACAGAACATACTAAAACAAAACCTACTCCTGATTTTTAAGAGGTTATATAAAAACAATTTTATTTTTAAAGGACATTTTATGAATAGCAAAAATCCAACAACATAAGTCATTCCCATAATAGAACCATTTTTTTTTTTTGCGTGATCAATGATCATGATATTTGTTCATAAACATATTTTGTGTGAATGAGTATAAATAGTACCAAAGAATCTATAATAGTAGGTATATTCACTAAATGTGTTAAGTAAATAGAAAAAAGCTATTTAATAACACGTTTATCTTTTAAATTGCTCAATTTAATGATTAAAAGTACAAAAAGAAAATGAAACTTTAAATATACATAGCAACAATGCTTTTTTTAGTTATCACAAAACTAGAAACGATTTGACACAGATAATGTTTTAATCAATATTTAATGTCAAAATATTGTGAATGTACGATACCTGCATGATTTATTTTATCATATTTATTTTTATTTATTTATCAGTTAACACAGACTCAACAGTATTATCATTTACGTGAAACAATTTTATTAGTTATTACACACTAAAATTATAAGCGTATAGAATACTCTATTTTGACTTTAGTCGATGAAAATTTAATATTTTATTATTGAACTTTATAATTTATTTAACTTACCAAAAATATTTTGTTCTTTTTGACATTGACCCTCTTTGATTAAGGAATTAAAAAATGTACTATACAAAATAACTAGGGTTTTGATCGATTCATTGTGAATTGTGATGATTGGTATTCAAAATGGAAACGCAATTTCTGAAATCAAACAAATTAAAGGATTATAGTAGCGGTAAAAAATAGTATATAGTATAGTATATAAAAATATATTTTTATTAGATACACGAGTCGGCTACACCGCAATAAAGAGCAAATCACTGTTTGTCCCCAAAGCCTATAACTCGTTATACATAGATATTTACCTACTACAAAGTATACACTCACAGTACTTACATGTATTTTTTTGGTTGTAGTGATCAGAATATAACAACATAGGTATAACACACGATAGGTAATAAATAATAATATTCCCAAGTTTTACTTTTAAAGTTACGAGATAGGTATATAATATATTATTATGTACATCAGTGGCGTGTCTAGCTCAAAATATTTGGGTAGGCCTGTACAGTACTACATTGGGAATATTTGGCCTAAAATACGGAAAGCAAATTTTTTTATATTGGTCACTGTGCTTTCTGTTACATGTAATGAAAAAAAATTTTTAAAAATTGGGTAGGCCCAGGTATAGTTAGCCTATGCTCTGTAAATACTCCACTATGATCTATATAATGTGTATATTGTATATTATATCATATATTGATTATTGTATAGTGCCTCGACAACCATTATTTCAAATGTTTTCAAAAAATATATATATGAAGTAAGTATACCAACAGATCATAATACGTTGTATAATTACATTCTGATCATTCTATAAAAATATTATTTTAGAACAATGTGAATAAAAAAAATGTATACAAAAGATCTGTAACTCACTTCCTATAATATATATAGAATATAAAAACCTCAAAGGAAAATATACTTATGAATTGTTAGTTGTTACATGTACGAGTATATTAAGAGTTTCTGTTTCATTAGAGTTCTAAAATATTATAATATGTATACAATATACCTACATTGTGTATATAAATATATACGTGTATGGAATGAACAATAAAGATGTCGCTTTTAAGCCATTTTTCATACAACAATTCCCCCCCCCCACCATCATCATTTCTTTCATAAAACAGGCGGTCTCTGTGGAACGCCGTCCTGACTATAAACGTATAATCTAGTGTATAATATACACGGTTATAGATTTGGTGGCATGCATTATACATAAACGGCACCGTATATTATAAAACATTTAATAAAATTAAATTACACACTAACAATTTTTCCATTAATTAAAATATTCTCTAATTAGGTACTATTATTTATTATGTAAGTATTATTATTTTATTATTCTTAACTCATATGTTTTAAAATTATATCTAAGTAAGCGGGATGGTAAACGTACGATAATAGAGTAAAGGAACCAGTGTACACCAGCGCAGTTGATTATATATTTATATACAATCCCCCGAGGAGGGAGCGAATTCCATCACTTTTATCAAATATAATATATTTATTGCTTACACTGTAGATTGATATGAATATTATTGGGAAAAAATTCTGATAACGATGAAATGAATGTATGATATTTATGGTATAATACGTGCTATAAGTTCTTCAAATTCTTTGTGGGAAAGGGCTCAAATTTGGTCAAATCGTTCTACAAAAATTATTTGACATCTTGAATTTTTATTATTTTTTTAATAAGACTTATTTTTGTACAAAGAAAAAATTTCTAAATAGAATTCTAAGATTTCTGTTTTTATCAATTACTTATTTAATAATACAAATTAATATTAGAAAAAAGGACATGTCTTATTACTTAATGTCTTAATGACGATTTTATGGTAAAACCTGCAACTAATTCAATTCAAATTTAGGGAATGTATACGGTACAAAGTAATATGTACAACTCTATGAAAAATGTGTTAATGCTTAATATTATAAAGAAAACAAAATTGACTTAGAAAATGTTGAACATTGAAATACTATAAGAATTTTACTACTATTACCACTAATACGAATTTAAAGCATTTTAAAACAATAATATTATGTTAGACTAGCATTGCCGAATGCAGGGATGTAGCGAAGTAATTTTCTTAGGGGGTCAGTGTGTTTAATTTGGCCGTCTGAAAAGTTAATTTATAGTTTTTCTTTAAATTCTAACAAAATACTTCTATCAAATCGTAAATAAATAAGCTAAAAATAAATGGTTATCAATTTTCTTCTGTTTTCGACTGTATTCGTTTTGTCGACTGATTTCCAGAATTGGACCAAGCTCCTAACAATATAACCCATTTATTCGACTGAGATAACTTTAGAAGGGCAAGTTGTCCTTCCCTTTGTTTCGCCTCCTGGCCGAATGTTCAACGATAACCCCGGTTTTTACCTAAAGTTCAGAATATATAGACTATTTTTGTACACAGTATACGCATTTTAAAAATTAAAAATGTATAGTTACCGATATAATAATATATTATTAATATAATACAGTATAATTTATAAATATGTTATTTTAGTTATAATTAATAGAAATTAAACTGACTAAAAGTTACCAACAATAACGTGGTAAGTTACAAAAACAAATGTATCTATCTTGAAAAATATAAATAAATAACAGTTTACACTACGATAATTGTAAAAAGTCAAAATATACCTATAAAATATATCTATATTCTATATATTATATATTATCTATATATAATGTATAAAATAATCTATATTTTTAATTTCAGTTATTTAGATAGTAAGATATATAAATATTTTATTAGTTATAGTAATCTCGATAAAAAATAGTCACTCAAAATATGTACATTTTCATTTTAAATTCACTGTTTAACAATATGTATAAGTTATATAGGTATATGTCGAGACGTCGCTATAGCGTTCAATATAATGATTATGAAAATGTATCAAGTATAAAATATATTGTTTTTGTATATTTTATAATTTATAGGTGTGTTGGAAATGTTGATAATACGACAATACGCTTTTAATAAAAATATGTATTATACTCGTGAATTTTTTTCCTAGAAGGATTATTTAATTACGTGTGTAGTAATAGCTTATTCAAAAGTATCACAATTTTCAAATGCAATGCATTTTGATGTGCAATATGAAATAAAAAATAAAAATAAATTGGTGCCTGACCTACACATATAATATATTATGTAGGTTTATACATATTATGCGCTTATATCATATACTGCCTAATATAAATATACATCGGGTGCTCGCGAAATACCGTCGAGATTATTGCCAAGTGAAATCCGGTCTCGACAGTTAATATTAATAGCCTGTACATACACACACACACACGGATTTCTCTACACGCCCTCCCCAGCTCTGCGGATCATCAGAGGTCGTCGAACCTTTGTGTGTCTATACAACACACACACAACAGCCGCTCGTATTTTCGCACATACTATAATACATATGATATACATATATATATAGGTATACGATATGCACTATATACACAAGCACACGACTCCTCTTGGTTCACGCATACGTCACGATCCCGATTTGTGCAAAAAAAAAAATCCATTTTATTTTTAAAGACAATTAGAAATGCGTCGTTGTCGTAAAACATATTGTACATAATACGTGTTGTGTGTGAAACAGCAGCTCTTTTAGCGAACGCGGGCACCAAATCGTAATCAAACGGCTGACCTCGCGTATAACTATAGGTTTTTCAAGGAGACGTTTTTATTAGAAACCGCGCGCACCAAATGGTTCGAATGTCGGGCTAAACTCAAAAATCGAAATCTACATGGAAAAAAACCGAATCGAAATCTTTTATGATTTGTGTGTTCTAAATTCGAATAAGTAAAATAAATAAAAGCCAGTAAGAGCACTTCGCTCATTGGGTAGGATACTGGTGGTGGATATATAAAAACGATTTTGAGTGGAGTTCGGTGTGATAATATACCTACATAAATATTGCAGTTAAAAAATTTTTAATTTTATAATGTCACCATATTATATTATTTCAGTATTTAACCATTAACCTAATAAACATTCCATTTTAGCCAGATACACACTTTTATTTAATTACGATAACTCAAGTAGTAGTAGCCAACAAATATAATAAAATATAAAACACAAATAGTATCGGCCAATTTCAATCGTTTAATCTAAAATGTCAGTATACATCGTATTTAGGTAGTTTGTATGTATGTCTATGTATAATAGTATACGACGTGTTTTTCTTTATCCTTAAGGAAACTACCTGAAAAAATCAAAAAATGAGTTTCAACTAGAGGCGATTTCCTATCGATATTGTACCGACGTTAGTTCCTTCTGGTCAAAAATTTGCTTACAAAAAAATTAAAAATTAAATAAATAAACATTATTGTAATATCAATAGCTACGCTCAGAATCTAAAATAGTGGATTTTAAGTTTAAGTTACGTCTTTAGATTAAATTTCCTTAATTTAGTGTCTTCGGTGACACAAATGTACCATTCTAGGGTTTCAGCTATCAGCATTTTACTTCCATAATATATAATGTCTTATATACTCATAATAAAACAATATTGAGTTATTCTACTACGGAGGACAGGTATTATTTTTATTTTAATATAATCTTTATGGTTATATTACTGGTTATAGTTTATAGTATATATTATTGTAAATCAATTTTAAAATGTTTGTAAAATTTCATTGAATATATATGAAATTTAAGTTATTAAAGTAAACGAGTAGGTATAATAATATGTTCCTTACAATTAAATATTCGATTACTATTCAGTTTTTATATAAATAATAATAATAATACACAATAGTATTAGTTGGTAGAAATACGATCAAATATAGTTAAAATCAATAAATATGTTTTCAAATTGCATACTTCACAAATCAAATTTCCATACTGATAATAATTATGTTAGTGATGTGCACACGATTTAATTACATATCCCAATAGTTTACGTATTGGTCCATTTCATTCCCAATTCAAAAGCATAAGGACGTTGATCACGCAAGCGCGTATTGTACCAGTCCAGTAAAGGCGGTGACGACCAAAAAAAATAAAAAAATAATATCTACAATAAATTTAATTTTTCTTAAATATTATTATTTCGTTTCAGTCATTATTAGAGATGTTTGATAGATAGTATGATATCCGAAAAGCTCGGAAAATCGTAGATTCAAAATTAAAATAATTTTCAAATAATATAATCATTGAAGCATAACTTAAATACAAAATACATAATTGTTTTTTTTTTGGGGGGGGAAGGGGAAAGAAGGTGGTCTAAAACAACAATTATCAGTTATAAAATTTAATTCATATAACAAAATTTTAAAATGAAACTTTTAGTGTTTATTTTTTGAAGTTTTGAAAGGAATTTTTAAGAATCTTAAACGACGCATGTTATTTATTGTTCAGTAGTATTATAGAGAATATTTAAAAATACATATTTACTGTGGTATACTCAATACTATCTTTAAAAAAAAAAAAATACTTGTATAATACTCAAATGCTATTTTTATGAAATATATTTGTGGTTGGTACCTCTTAGTCTAGACTTGTTTAGCTCATTGAATATTATAGTTCAATATTATATTATTAATGTCCAATTAAAAACGACATCGTGTATTTCCGTGTTAATAAATTATATTATTTTTTATTTTATTATTAACATTTTATTAATTCATTGAAATTTGAAAGTAGATTCATCCAATAATATTTCTTTCTAAGTATAGGAAATTTGATGACAACAGAGAAATGGGTCAGATATTGGGAAGAAATAATTAATACACCTATTAATTAGTTATTTTGTACTTTTTTGAATATTTAATAATATTTTAATTTTTTCTCCATAAAGACCCTACATAACACCAAATTTCAAACAATTGTATGTATTCATTTATTTGTAGACTTACAATTAATTTTATTATAAATTAAATTAACAAATTATTTTAACAGTATTTTTTCGATTTGATATAACAGTTTTTTTTAAAATTACATATGCACATTAAAATATTACATTAAAGCGGTTGAAAGCAATGTATTAATTCATTGATTTAGACATAAAAGCCTGACAAAATTAAGACTACGTAGAATTTTTCAATTTTAAATTTGAAAATATAATAAGATTCTGTAGGGTTAGGAATGTTGGAAACCGAATTTTTATGATTTTACTAAAAAATTAAAAAAAAAAGGATTTATTTTTTTAAATTTACTAATTTGTAAACTTTTGTCATATCAAAATAAAACATAATTAAAAAAAGTTGAAAATTATTCCTGATATTATCTAGTAAAAATCCTACAGAATATTAATATATTTCCAGAATTTAAATTAGAACACTGAAAGTACCATTAGTCAGGCTTTTAGTCTTTACAAAAATTATTTATTTTCACTCAACAATATAAATGATACCAACATAGGACTATTTTAAAATTACTTTTTAAATTTATTTAAATATTTTTCAATTGTTAGATTTTAATTTTTCCCAAATATTCAATATATTGTGATAGAATTTCTAATAAATAACCTTAGATCGTATACTAGTATATTATGATCCAAGTGCATAACCCATTAAAACTGACGTGTTTTCGAGGGCTTTAATAACATATTCACACACAAGATGATATACACATGTACAAATTGCCTATGTATTTTTTCTTGTATTCTCATACTTGAAATATAATATACAATTTACGGCCTAAATTTCAGTAGATCCTTCAGCTACAATTTACTCATAGTAAATTATATACCTATCATTGATTAAATTGGTAGAAATTACCTAATGAAGAATAATAATAATGGTAAAAAACTATTTCTATACATGTGTTAATGTTGAATACAAATGAAATTATATTTGTTCGTCAAACTTGTTACAATCAATTATTTAAATTTATTTTAAAACATGTATTATTTTATATATTATATTATTTTTTAAGTATAGTATTTTTAAGTGTATATATATTGTATGTATAAGAATTGGTAAGTAACAAGAATTAAATACATTATATAGGAGTACGTAATATATGGGAATATTTTCTTTAGGAATAATAATATTCGGGAAAAAATTTACTAGGAATAATTTTATCGTGGAAACAAACAAACGTTAATAAAAAAAATAAGCCACAGAAAAATTATGAAAATGAGAAAAGTATATTTGAGGACAATTTTACGTGGGAAAATATTTGTTCGGAAATGTATAAAATTGTTAATTTTTTTTTAATTGTTAATTAATGGAAAAAATTGTTTGAAAAAATAATACGTTGAAATTTAATAGTTAGAAACGTATTACACAGGAAAATAATATATGGGTATTTAATAACTAGGAAAATTTTTACACGGAAACGTAATATTCAGGAAACTGGTATATCTATAGAACTAATTTATATCTGTTTACTATGTACACAGCATGATAGTTGTCGATAGTTGTTTTGTATGATACGGGCGGGATCAGAATTCGATGCATGGGTGGTAGTTCTAGTAATCACCACTACGTAAATGCTGCTAGCTCTACAATTAGTTTGATTAACTACCACTAAATAAGCTCTACTAGCACTCACATTTCTTAATGTTATCACGATTGACAAGTCAAAATATAAAAACATCGAACGTGCACGATAATCACTGAAATAATTTTTATTTTTCGAAAAAGTAAAAATATTAGTTTTTATATTGTGGCATTAAGCGTTACTTACTTTTTTTTATATTTTTGTATCTATGGTAACAACTTGCATTTCAATATGTCTCCAAAGTGCTGTGTAATGTAATTTACGTCTTACAATGAAAAAATGAGTTTTTTTCCATTTTCCCAAAAATGTATAAAAACAATTCCTTATTCCAATTTTGTTGTTAAACGGAGGACGTTAATTTACGAAAAACATTTTAGTCAAGAGCAGATAGTAAGAACTTGGGAGTCTGGTTCTGGTGGTTCAAAAGTTGTGATATGCATTATAGTTTATAATATACTGTACTATGTGTTTGTGTGACATATTTCAATGAAATTTTAACATAAATAGTACAGCTAATACTTAAAATGCTTGCAATTTTTGAATCAAAAAATGCTTCCGGCATATTTTACTTAAATGATCAATAACATTAAATAATAAATTATGTTCAGAAATAAATCCATATAATAACAATTCCGTATTTTTCATTTTATCTTTAAGTTTATTCGTGATCATTTGATTTTTTCTATCTATTTCGGAAGTATATTTTATATAATACTCCATAGTAAGTAATCAGTAATGATTTTAAGTAAATGGAATATAATACAAATGTAGATAATATTTATATTTAATACCTCATTTATTATAATTTTATTGAATACTCGGATTTTATAAATATAAATAATATAAAATATAAATTGTTAATGCGTAAATCTATTAAAAATTTTCATATTGAGTATTTAATATTCATATCAATTTTTCAACCGTTCCATTTATAATCACAGAGCGTGTAGTTCGATTTATGACCACTAGGTAAGCGCTACTAGGTCTACACAAATCGTGCAAAAAGCGCAACCAAACCTGATCCCGTATTATCTTCCCGATGACTAACCTTTTCTTTACAATCGTGGTACATAGTGAAGATAATGAAAATTCAAATTTCAACGCAGCTTTGAAGAAATGACAATAGCATTATCTATGAGACAAATTTATAAATTATAAAATTCCTTCATATTACGTTTATGTGTAAAATTTTTCCTGGTTATGAAATTCCTATGAATTAGTTTCCAGTATAAATACTTTCCTGGTATTTTATTTCCTATGTATTATTTTCCCAATTTTTTTATTTCTATTGTTTTCTCAGAAAATGTTTTCCTGATATAAAAATTCACGATTAAATATTTTTCGGTATAATATTTTCCTCAATATTAAATTCCCAATCAATTTTTTCCTTTAATATATTTTCCAGATTTTTTATTTTCCCGTGAACTATTATTCCAGATATTATTTCCCCTACATTTTATTTTCCTCGTTTTAATGAACCCTCCACATTACTTTTCCAAGTTTAATAGCACATTATAGTACATACATACATACATTATTTTCAACAATCAATCATACATGAGTTACTACTTATATATTGTACATACATTACTCTGTTTACTCATTTTATTTTTTTAACTTCAGTGCTTTTCAATAAATCGTAAAATGGTTAAATGACCTTTTTAAAACCATTTATAATATTTTTATTTATAAATTTATCCTCAGAAAAAGTATATAAGCGTTTGTAACATATTATAATACATTATATGATATATGATTGGTATATCATGGTGTCTGATTGTATATTTTATATGGTATAAAAACATGATAAATCGTAGTATATAGTATATTTAGACAAAGTTTTTAAATTTAAAAAGTTTAAAACTCTAAAAATTATAAATAAATGATTTTAATTCGTCAATAAATTTAATTAAATCACGTGAAGTTATAACGTAATTCACAAAAGAAAAAATTATAGTTGATACTATATTTTTTTTAGCAAAATTAAATATAAGTAGATTAGAATATCGTTCATTATTTAGATAAAGAGATTAAATAAATGTTGATTTATGAAATAGAGTATAAAGTAATGTTAAAACAAAATTAATTCTACAAAAAACATATTATACAAGGACAAATAGATGCATTGAGCTGAATATTTTGGTTAAGTATGAGAAAATAAATCACAACATAAGCATATTATATCCATTTGTTGGGTCATTTTTGATGAACAGTTAATAAGTACAATAAATGATAAAAAAAAATATTGACCTTTGGTCAGTTCAACATTAACGATAATAGTGATACCTAATTATAATATCAAATACTGCACAATCACGTGTTGTTCCATTCTTACGATATTGTTAAAATTCGCAAATGGTTATTAGAGAAATAATTTTCAGTGGACTATTTAAAAAAATTGAACAGTGTGTAATATATATTCTGAAAATAGATAAAATCCCAATTTCGAAAATACTGAATAGGGGATTGAAAAGTGCATAAAAAATACTGTATTCCATATATATTTTACATATTACATCCTTGAAAAAATAATGCAGTTTTCTTATTGAAAAATTCGTAAAACTACTCGATAAAATAAAAATCTAATGTATGTCAATGTTATTCTAAAATGATTGTAAAAAACAGTGGTTGAATTGGGAAGAGGGGTACAGGGCGGTAAAGCTACTCATAATTGTTTTAATTTTTAACGGTGTATCCCTTATATTTATTTAAAATCTTTTTAGATGTGAATTTTCATTGGAAAAATAATGAAATTACGAAAAGGAATGTTTTTTTTCTTATCGCATAATAGGCTTTAAATGAAACTTACGACATAAAATTTTAAATAGTTAATCTTAATAAAATACATAAAACTGAATTTCGGTCAACGTCTACAGCTTCCTCGATAATACATTTAAAAGGAAAATGTTTAAATCTTTTGAAAGAGGAATGCCTTAACTGTTATATAATAATTTTAAAATGTTTTTAAAACTTCTCCCCAGTTAAGAAACATTGGGTGTGGGAGATAAAGTCCCCACGGTTTATTATTCCTATGCCTTTATTATTTACTATTTACTATATCCCGAAATGCTGATTTTTTAACTAAGCCTAGAGCTTTTTTCTTTTAAATTCAACCACTGATGTCAAATATAAAAATTTACGAAATTTAGTCGTGGTTTCCTTTTCTGTCTGGAAGTTATTATCGTTATGATTAGAATTCTGGTACTTTAAATTTGTATACAGATCAAATTAAAGTAAACGCCATAATAAATAGTAGGTAATATGTACCTAATAAGTCATATTCTAACATTTTTATTTGGATAATCGCTACATACTTTAAAAGCATATAATATAATAAAAAATATAAATGATACTTAGCACATTGCAAATGCCATCTATATCTATTTATTATATAGGTATTATTCTAAAACTGTCTCAACCAGTTTAGCCTACTATAGGCTATATCAATTTGTCATAAAGTATGAGTTTTCATATTCTAGAACACACAAGAAGTCTAATCTGGTTAATTCTAATGCTCTTCGAACGAACTAGTTTTACATATAGGAAAAACTATTTTCTCCTGAAATATGATTTCCGATAACATATATGTTTTAGATTCGAAGCGAAGCAATAGGTTTGATAATTATGTTTATTTTTTAATTTTCGTTTAATTTCATTATTGCAGTACTCTTTGTCATCGTCTAAAATACTAAAATTATACGAGATGAATGTACTAGATATGATTATGGCTAGATGGTATTAAATTATTATTCTCACTGCCGTGGCCGCCGACAACATCTCTCTGTATACATTTTCATGTAGCTAAAGTAATGCTTTGATCCAAATGTAGATATAAATTTCCCACTGTGAATCAATTTCTTTCAATTTTGGTAACTAGAATAGTGGTAACTCGGGTTGATCCGCTAACGTTTACTAGAAACCTAGTATCGATACCATGGGAGAGGGAGCCCCACCTAATGGTGTCCCTCGACGTTGAGGAGTGCTTACTCCGGCTGAAACATGGTGACCATGAAACCAATGCTGGATAGTAACAAACCGCTCACCGTGTGGACTAGGCATGGCCTGAGGTAACGAGACGTCCACCAGTACGTATGGGTAGCCGCCGACCTCCCCGTATCCTTAGTAGTCCAGAGCTAAAAAATCTAAAATTTCAACTTCAGACACATAGCAGATATTGTCACGAGACCACATCCAAAAGAATGGTTCAATCGACCTCTGAACATACCTACTCCAAAGATTTGGAAATGCAGAATTGACAACTAACCAAACACTGAACAAACAAGAACAAACCAACAAATCAAAAAACACCTCATTCACTCTGGAAGAAGCGCAGTGCTTGAAATAGAAATCTAGACAAAACGAAGTGAAGCCAGCTAAAATAGGGTTTTAGGCCTAGGTCATGGAAACCAATGTGAATAGAAAATTCTCCCAAAACCAAATTGTACCATAATATAGATATAAATGTTTCTATATACTGTAGATTTATATATATATAGTATTGTATTTAATTTAAAAATTGACTTGTTGGGTGCACTCGACTATTGGACGGAACTGGTTCAGTGGTGGTGGCGTAGGTATTTATATAAATATATATTCCTATATAATAAACATTGCGATCTACATAGGCGTAACTTGGGACTTTTACAGTGTGGGGGGGGGTAAACCAATTTTTTCACTTATCTCTCCCCCCCCCCCCATTAAAAAATGTCTAACTACACAATTTAAAACTTTTATATTATCTCTATATACTTAATCTCTATAATATATCATGAAGAATCATAATATCTTGAAATTCTATGCAAACATCAAATGTGTAAATAATGTATATGTATATCTATAGCAAATATATAAATAAAAACTTTTAAATTAGGAGGTAGGTATACAAAATAAATAACATAAAAGACTGTAAGCGATTTATAAAAATAAATAAAATTTTTAACTTATAAGAATTATTACAAAACATATTAAGTCAATTATAGATTCTGAGTGGAGAGAGGAATCTCTTGGTTTTACTATAATGTAGAAGAAAATTTAAAGGACATGTAAGCGTAAACTAAAACTATACACACCCAAAATTATTGTTTTAAAAATTTTACAAAAATGAATACCAAATATTTAAAATTTACGCCAAATATTTAGTGTAATATAATATTGACGTGATAAAATTGTAATTGTTTTACCAATTTTGAGTAACTCGCAAAAAAATTAGGAAAAAAGGAAAACTACCAAAAGTAAAGGAAATTAAAAAGATATAAATAAATCAGAAAATAATACTATCAACTTCACTGAAAATTGTTTTATGAATTCGATATTTTAAATAGGTCCTATATAATAAATTCAATATCAGATAATTGCTATAAATCACAAATGTATACAAAATAATATAAATTTTAAAAATGAATTTCCGAAATATAAAGGGGGGCATGGCTCTTTTAAATTTTACCAGAGGGGGAAGCTGTTCCCTTTCGCTCCCTCCAGTTTACTCCTATAGCGATCTATACACATATATAGATAAATAAATACATATATAATGTTATGTGTATGTGTGCACAGATATAACTATATTAAATTATATTGACCTCAAAAAATCGGAGGTACGTACAGAACGCGCGGTACACTGCAGTGGTTCCTAAATATGAACGCGGTCGAAGTACTTAGAGTTTCGCGCGCGATCGAAAACGACGTGACGGTGTACTTAAAACTGTTAAAATATGTCGGTAAACCGATTAAAATGGCGACGAAGATATAATTTTTTTTTAAAAAATGGGAAGAAGTTGCAGCGTATATATTATATTATAATATTTATACGTTTTTGAGGGAAAAAATGTTTTACTACGGTGAAATCTAAAACGCTGATCGGTCCACTTCATAATATCGGTGCCATGTGCAGTGCACAATATTATTATTATATTAAATGTGCACGTGAATATATTATACATAATATATAGGGACTATATTATTTTATATCGTGTTTGCAAAACAATGTCGCGTGTCGCGGCGACTGCTGTACTCTCCCCCCCGGATAGGACGCAGCGCACGACCGGCTGCAATGCACAGTCATCGGAATACAAAATAAAACATTATATTGTGCGATTAATGCGAAAAAAAAATATTAATAATAGTAATAAAACGATCGCTGCAAAACCTACGTATGTATAATATAAAATATAATATGGTTGCCGAGACAAAATGGACGTTCTACAAATTTCACCACGCTAAACCAGTCCGGGTTTGGACTATAGCTATATAATATACGAGTATTTGTTCTAAGGCTAGACAAAAACTATTGTAGTTACAAAGTTCAAACAATTTTAGTTACAAGATCGGTAACTAAAATTATAACTTACAATAATTAGTTATTTTTTGTTTCATTTTATTAATTCACTTACCGAGTGATAGGTCCCAGAATGATTCTCACCAAGTCAAATTCTTTATTCGACATTCGACAATTATAAAATTTGAAAAATTTTAACATAAGTATTATTATTAAAAAAAAAAAGTGATTTTATAAATACAAAATATAGACTCTGTAGCATTATAGATTTTGGGACATGCTGTCTAATGCATAGGTACCTGAATATACTAGACACTATATAATATACTATATTGTACAAACAATTTAATATTTGCGGAGCGGTGTTAGTGTATGTATATAGCTCATAGGTAATAATATTATGTATACGAACATAATATAATATTATATTATAAGGATCATTTGTGGCAAATTTCTCTTTGAGACTTTTATACGAGTATACCCACGTATAAAACTGACGTCACCGTGAGAAAACACGTTGGAAAAAATTTCAAAGCGTATTAAATTTCACTAGTACTGGTACTGCAGTATATTATTATATTTTGTATACGATATTCATTATACTATTATTACATAAAAAAAAAAAGTTTATACATCATGAGCCAACTGTATGGAGATTGTATTGCATATACCTACTTATAATAGCAATAAATTACGATCGATCACTTTTAACAGTAATAGATATACATATACAATTATAAAAAAAACAGTATACAGAGTGCATCATCAATGTTATTTCAGATGTCGGGAAATAAATTGTCTATATAATATTTAGATTTTTTACAAATATTTTATTATTTTCTGTTGACAAATTGTTTGCATTATTAAAACTTGATCTGATGCATGTATTTTACTATTTTGCATATAGGTATTAGGTATGTTCCCGGATATGTCATACACTTTTCAAAATAATTTTACAAGTTTATATTTTGTTCAAATAAATAGTAAAGAAATAGTTATGTAAACTACTACACTGAAGTGATATATCAATGCTTTCAAATTTAATATACCCACTAACCGTATCCTACGTACGAACGAAGTACTTCCACTCACTTTTTTGTTACCTATAATCTATATATTATAATGTTTTGACTGTCTAATACCTATTATATAATTTTCAAAATTATTACTTCAAATATGTCTCTAGGATAAAGAACGACTTAAACATTTAAAACGAAATTCATATATATATATATATATATATATATTATATAGGTGTACATGCATATTATGTAAGTATATAATATATTTGGTAATTTGATTTTGCTTCTTTGTATATAAATAAAATAAAATTAGCCGTTGAATCATATTTCTATAGGTTAAATACCAACTCAATTCTCAATTATGGCAACTTAATTTAAGTTATAAAATATTATATTCATTTTATGAATATAATTAATAATAATAATAAATAAACATTTTATGAACAATTATAATTCAATATTCATACTCAAACTACTGTAATTTTTATGACAATAAAATTTGTTACTTTGACTAAAATTTCTCTTGACGTTACATTGTAGGTACACCTCTTAAATTATCAGATTTTATATATTGTTTAGGTCATATTATTTATAAAGATACCTAACTAATAATTAAATCATAGAAAATATTTTTTGTAAAAGTGCACCAATATAAAAGTTCATTCAATGTGCGGATTTTTCATCATGTTATCACGCGGTAATGCAGTATACCACATAATATGCTTATTATTATTATAAATTTATAACAAATGTGTAGGTATAATGTATATGCATTATATACTATACACAGTGTTTGTACATTAATAAAATAATACAAATTTAATTTAATGTTTATTAATTATTATTAGGCATATTATCGTGAAATATATTACAAAAATAGATTATTCAAAATGATAACAATAAAAATAATATTTTATGTGAATATTTAATTATTATATTATTAATTAAAAATTACGAGTTATAAACTATTCGGTTAAGATTTAAGTTCTAGAAAATTTAGTCAAATTATAAGTAGTTTATTTTTTTTTTTTTTTTTGCAATTTGCCACAGGAATTGCTCGTCACAATAAAAGCTGCCACGTACTTGAAAAATTTTACTAGTTACTATAAACAAATATTTAAAGCTAAAATAATTATTAAGATTTGTAATTAAATATGATAAGACTAAATTAAAAATTTTAATTTTAATAAATTTTACATTATCTTAGACTTAAATTTTACTATAACTATAAGCAGAATTCACAATCCATAATTTTTTTTTTTTTTTGGAGTAGCTAGTATACTGTTTTCATTTTTATTCAGACTACTTATAAACATATCATCGTCTAAATGTAAATCACATATAAATTCGAAGATTTTGTTAAGCTTGCTGTTTCCCATCCATATTTCAAGTTTAATACGAATGATTTAATATAAATACATGATATAAATAGCAAACAACAAATTACCTAATTGGATCAATGGTAAATTGAAATGGCGTCATTTCAATTTAGTCAACTCAGTTGCACATAGTATATTTTACCATTTTGATCAAATTGAGTACCTATGTACAAAGTAGAAGCACAGAATAAGTTGTTGATTATAGTAAGTTATAACAATATACGTACCTAATAGCTAATAGAAATACAAATTATAATACTATTTCATATATTATTTATTTGAATTTTGATTTATAATTTGGCGAAATATTAATAATATATCATGTAGATACTACTGTAGCAGCTAGTAAGATTAAATATTGGATATTTGAAAACAAAATTATCTTGGGGGGGACATTTTTTATTAACTCCAGACAACACTCGTTTTACTGGGAAATATTTATTATATAGATTATTATTATTTTATTGACTTATACCTAAACGTGGCAGTTTATGGTATGCAGTAGTCAGTACATAATTTAAACACAATAGTTAAGGGAAAAAACATAATATAATGATTATAAATAATAAAGAAAGATTAAAGACATTATAGAAATTAAAATTCATTGAACTAAATTAAAAAAATAAAATAACATTATAGTTTTAATATATAAATATGAATTTAAAAATATATAAATTATTTTTAACTTTTTATAATTTTAATAAATTTTTTATAGTGATATTTTAACTAGCTATTATGTGTATGTAAGAAAAGCCTTTTTATGTCCACAATGATTGGTGTGAGAGCTTTATGAAAACATTTTAAGAATCTAAAAGTGAATCATCCGGGTCATCAAGATTATAACCGTAATTTTTGTAACAATTTATCACGAACAACTTGGATCTAATTCTCGACTCTTGAAATCAAATTATCATGAATTAATCAAGTATAATATAAATAATATTAAAAGTGATAAATAAATAAATAATTTATTGCTAACTTCATGGCACTATATTACAGCATGTTCTATGTACCTATAGATATTGAATTGCAGATTAGAATAATAAATCGACTATTGAGTAAGTATTTAAAAATGTAAGTGGTAACTAATAGTACTTATAATATTTAAATACTAATAACCTGTAGTTTTTTTTTTTAAATTATTATTAATAAGCAATATTATAGGTATGGTATATTACTGCATGAGGATCAAATTGTCAAGTGGGATCTAAATGACTCAGTATGAAATTTGGCAACCTGTTAACAATTCTTATCAAAATGGTTATCGGTGCCTAAATGACATTGACCTGGAATTAATTTTTCGGCACACTGTTTTTTTCCAGAGAATTTTATATCGTAATGGTACACTTAACACCGCCACCATAATCGGTGTTAGGAATTGATAACTTAAAATGTATCTAAATAAAGATAAAATATAAATGTATTATTGTATAAATAGCAAAAAACACGATTTTTAAATTTCAAAATTATTTTACTTAATATTTTTATGAAATCTATATTTTAGTACTCTTAATAACATGAAATATTTATATTAATATAAATTAATATTATTTTTTATATACGGAAAGCCCAAAATTACTTAATAGTATGTATACTATACTATACCTACATAGCCAAAGAAAATGCGTGTTTTTAAATTAATCGATAAAAAAATATGGTGTAGGTAGGCATAAAAAGCAGCAGAATTTCGATGCGATATGTCCTGGTATGAACATATCGTTCGATCATGATTACATTGAACTTTATAACCGTTGTGTTTATTCGTGATTAAATAAATAAATTATTATTAAAATTTAAAAGAATAATGATAAGAAATAAGTTCGGAAAGTCCATTCTACGAACGTGCTAAATTTTCAGTTTTGAAACGTATTTTAAACAATAAATTATAATTTCATAAACATTTTTTTAAAGCTACTATACTTAAAACTAAAATATAAATATTGTAAATATTTATATTGGTAATCACCACGGCAACGAATAGACGGACGTATAATATACGTCTAATAAAAAACGAATAATGGTAACCAAATCAACAAATTCGTAACTATATATACTAGTAATTACGGAACGACAGACAGACGGAAACAACGGAGATATGAAGTATCTATCTACTTATGTTAAGAAATCTATATATATATATATAAATATATAACTAACAAACACATCAAATAAAAAACTACGTCAAAAAAGTAATTTTCCGGTAGACGTATCAAATCAAACGTCAATTTTTTTCAGTTCATTAAATCTAGTCTTTAAATGTATGATATACCGTTTTTCTTTCCGATCAGAGTTGGCCAGTTTTCATTAATATTAATAGGAAAACGATTTTAAAATAATATCTCCTCGTTGTTTATTTAGTTTTTAAAAACAAAAATATATAAATTGTTATTTTTTAATAACTGTTAAATAAAATGTTGTTCCGTGCCAGACAATTAATTCCTCGGTCGTATTATAGTTTTTCCTATACATGACTGCAGTTGAGTACATATTTTAAAACCATAACGTTAACAGTTTATTAACATAACAGTCACAAATGCGTGCCGATTTATAAAAAGAAAAATAATTATGTATAGGTATAACTAATATAGCTCACCTTACATTGAAACACTGCAGCATAATCGGATCACGGTTATTGTTCTTTCTTGATATTCTGGATATTCATCATCATCATCTGTTTGGGGAAAAAAAAAAATTTTTTTTTTTATCAATAAATATTGCACGGGTACCTAAAACGATATGATATTAAATCGAAACAAAAACATGTACTTAACAAATGAAATATACTATGATAAAAAATAAAATTTTCCAATAATCCATCTACGTGAAACGCGCGAACCTGCATATTATATTATAGGTATAGGTGTATAGGTTGTCTTTCGACGTCTGATGGATATAATGTATTATATTAAATGTCTACAGTAAAGTAAAACATCGCTTAAAATACAAACTATATAGGCACGCGGGGAAAAACAAAATACGGAAATTTTAAACGTTTGTAAACCAAAAAAAAAAAAAAAAAAAAACCCACAGACGGACGCGAATGACAGATATAGAGATGATGGCCCCGATAGAGATATGGACTGCAAAGACGACGAACATTATACGCGAACAAATACGTTTAAAAAAAAAAAAAACAACAGCTCTATGCGAATTTTCGAACGAGGAGAAATTACTATTGTATAACGGAATTGCGCGGGGCGAGAGAAAAAAGAAATCGAATCTGCCAGTCGTTATATTATAATATATTATACAGACGAAGACTAATATATATACGCGACGACGAGACGGTGCGATTTTTCACGACGGCAATGAAACCGGGAAAATCCGTAAGTACACGCGCGTGCAAATTACAAATGAATAATATTATAAATCGCGCCATTTTATCGAAGAAAAAAAAACGAAAATGACAAAATAATAATAATGTCCTGGCATAAACAGCGACCGGTGCGTAACGTACCGGAGCGCACGCCCAGACAGACAGACACTGCAGACGGACAGAGTACAGACAGATGGCGGCGGCGGACACGGCAGCGGTAAAAAGCGACACACACACACACACACACACACATGTACAGAGCAGACACCAAGGTCGTCCCGTCTGCGACGAGACACCGCCGGCCGTCGCACGTCTCCCCGCCAACCGCGGTTGCCAGCGGCGGGCGCGGGCCTTTCGTCGATTCGCGCTAGCGGTAGTCTCCGTCGCCGCAGCCGCCTCCACCGCTCGACCGCGTGACGTCTACCGCCACCGCAGCCGTGCTACACGGGGGCCGAGTCAAAGTCGCCCGGCGCGGGAGAGGTCATGGACCCAAAAAAAAAAAAAAAAAAATATATAAAAAATATATAAAAAATCGCCGCCGCCACAGCCGCCGTATTTTTATCTTTTTTTTTTATTACGACGGCGATCTCCTAGCCATTATTATTATTATTATTATTGAGACGGTTTGAGACGACGACAGCGTGGGACGCACAATTCCCGTCATGCACGTATTTTATTGACAGAACAGTGAGACGTATCATGTATCTATAAGATACTATACCTATTTAGTCTATATCTATAGTGTATATTTTGTTGTATTTTACTAGAAATATGGTTAAGAACATTTTCTAAAGTAGGTTTTATAATACATATATTAAATAGGTATACTGATAATGTGTACATATCACTGAAATATTACCTTATGATTATTTTTATTTTAATAAGAATTAGTACTATGTCAGATCAATTAAAATATCGGGAAATGTACCGATTGTCTCCCATCCTTATCGTAAATAAAAAGGTTAATTAAGTTTAATAAGTTGTCTCCGATAGAATTAGTGATTAATGATTTTTATACTTGGTTAAAAATGTTTTAAGAGTTATCCGCTTAAAAAAGTTTCTGTGGCACTTTTTTTAAAGTATTGCTTATTTGTTGTCTGTTAAGAATTTCTCCTGGTTTCATATGATGGTTTGTGATTATTATGGTTTAACTAATTAATTTCGTTAATAAAAATTTCATAATTTTCGTCCACTTTTAAAAACAATTTACATATTTTTATTATATACTCGTATTTCATCGTTCATGGTTGAAGTCCAATTCCTTTTGATTGCTGAATTTAAAATAAATTGAATATGTTTGCCTTTTTCACTGACCATTTCCCGCACATCAAATTATATTATACGAATTTAATAATCGTGAATGAAATTGCCAAAAAGAACATTCAAAAACAAGTAACTAAAATAAAAAAGACGAGTGTGTCCGTTCGTAGACACACGGCAGAAGTAACGCTTCTTACGTATTTTTATACTAACAATAATAATAGTAATAAGTGATGGTTAAAAATACATTTTTTTATACAAAATACAAAAATTAATGATTTTTATTAACAAAATATATGTATATTATCTAATCATCATATTCGATCATAGTAACGATTGGTCGGTAGTAACTGAAGTACGATAAAAAAAGGCTCTATATTTTATTTAAAAGTCTTGAAAAAACTGCATCAATGGTTGTTCTATATTTTGTTGTTGATTGTGCCAGATTACTATACATTATTGTTAAATTTAATTTTTCCAAAATAAACTGTATGAGAAGCTGTGCATTTTCATCCGTAAAATTTATATTAAAGTCATCAATCAAAATAAATCGAAGTTTATGAAAATCGTGGCTAATCAATAGAGCAAATTTTTCATTATACTCAGCCAGTACTCTCTTAAGGAACACTATATTTTCATCAATTATTTTATTTGATGTAATGTAGATAACTGCCATGAATAATTCAACATCGTTTTCCACCTTACATGTAGCTGAACAAAAGTCTCCAATACTTGAATTTCGAACATTAAGTTCTTTAACATTTGATAGTGATATATTCATATTTGTGCCCATTATATTGGTTATGTCATATTTGTTTTTATATTGCAACTCCTGCAGCACAACTATTACTTATCTTTTATTGAGTTATGTAGTTGAAATTAGAAGTGTCGAGTTGTTGATTGCCGTCCGTCTTAAAGAGTAATAAAACATTACAGTTTTGAGTGACTGAATTGCGGTTAAATCAAATCTGAGAATTTAGACTTAAGCAGTTGAGTAAAAATTTTTACGTTATTCGTTAATAAATGTATAACGAAATTATGCCACTAATGCCACGTAATAGTGTCTGGGAAAAAATGACCGATCGACATGTGTTTGTCTTTGTAATAAATATAGGTACGTAGCTGGTTAGGGCAATAGAGGTTGTAGTGGACATAGATGTAACTTATAAGAGGAACTTGGCTTTTAAGTACTAATTAATGCACCCATAGTTATTTGTAATTAAATTATGTACATCTTTATAGTTGCAAAGAATTGTTTAATGGGTATCAACTATTATAAAATATAATAACAGTCAAGAGTATATTTCAAAGTAATAAAAAATTATTATTGAAAAAACTAAATTTGTTGATTTTTAAAAAATCTTAAATATGGCCCTTACTAAATTCCTAAGAGCTGTGTCAATGTGTCATACATGTTAAATGAACATTCGCATCACTTTGCCGGCTATAATAATCGCATATATAATATTATGATCAACAATGTATGAGAAACCGATTTCTCAAATTATTTTTAGATACTCTGCTATAGTAATCAAATATTTTAAATACAGAAAAAATATCAAATAAATTTTCTGATATAAAACGTAATAAGCTTAAATAGGTATTGTAATCACTATATAAGTTGTAATTTTTCATTTTCTTTTATAATTACAATATTTTTATACTATAATGTATAAGCACATATAATTATATTACCTATATATAATTATAATTACCTTATAGTATCTATAATCCGATAAATCATATGAATTTAACAACAATTAATATATCAAATATATATATTGTATAATCATACTCATATTATTATGATATTATATTTTATAAAGCAATAATTTGTGATAATGTGTAAGATGGAGATGTAAGGGACTAATTTTTCTACCAAAATAGCTGGGAATCCAGCCTCTTAGCCCCTAACTCTAAGACCTAGTTATGCCTATATATGGATTATAGATGACTTTTATTTTACTTATTGAGTAAAAATATACCTATAATTATGTGAAACAAAATAGGTATCTCAAACGTAGAGTTAAAAGTTCCCATTGTTTTTTGTCAACTCAAAGAAGTTAAAAAATATGAAATCACAAATAAAAATTATAATTATATAATTACCTAATCAAAAGATAACTCAAATACAATTTACTCGCAGAGTTAAAAGTTAATATAAGTAGTACCTATACTATATATTAATATATTAAAAATAATAACTCGTTATGTAACATAAAATTCTAACTTTTTAACGGCCCAGCCTTAAGTGTATAACAATATATAGTTTGAAAAATATAAAATTGTCATAACAGTTTATCTACATATGTATATATGTATACGTAAGCGTTATATTGGTGTATTATTCAGTAGCATATTTTAGAATTGGAGAGGAGGTTCGGGAAAATATAATAAATTTAAAATTCAATAGATATGATTAAAATTGTGTTAATTTGTAGATGTTTAGTGAACGTTCAAACATTAAATATTTGATAAATCGCATTATTAATTACTATAGTAAATTACTGAAAAGCGTTATGACTAAAACTATACAAGTAGTGTTCTTTTATAATCATTGTTAATTTCATTTGAAAAAATAATTAATTTTATTATTATAATTTAAAAAATATAGTTTCAATTGGTTTTGATAAACAAATATACACAATGTAAATGTACACGTACCTAGAAAGTAGAATGCACAACTTAATAATATAATACTGGATTTTGTGAGGGTCCAGATATCATGAACCCCCTCCCCTCTAAATCCGCCGCTGATCATAATAATATTATTATATATATTATACACCATAACTCAGTTATAACAATTTATCACGTTGTGCATATACGTATACGCGATTAGTAAACGATTGCGAGTTCTCGCTATTGTACACATATTATATTATATACGTGGGTACGCGTTTTGCTAAGTTGAAAAAAAAAACGCATTAAATATTGCGTAGTATTTTTGAGAAGCCATGTATCATATATTATTTAGTTTGTGTTTATACGATATTACGATGTCGAAATTGTAATTTTATTTGATTATTATAGAATTCCATAAGTACGTGACGCATTCAAATCGAATACACACGACTGGTTAACATTTTAAATATTACCTATATATATATATATCTATAAACACATGAGTATACTACTATACAATATTTATACAAATATAGGTATTATAGTTATCAGTGGCGTCGTCTCAAAGGGGGTGGGTATGTATATTGAGATATTTTCTAACTAAAAATATCCGAATAATACAAATTCGAAGACAATAAACGATTGATAAAATATATTTGGCCCAACATAATCATAAAAAAAATACTATATATAAAACCATCAAAGGACACAATACGATTGCGCGGTATAAAATGGTATTCTCGTCCGTCCAGGAACCTTTTCCATGACTGGCACGATTACGTACGATAATATATTTGGTCTATAATGTTGTTACGTGTGTTATAGACTATCGAGAACTACGATTTATCCACTACCCAGGGCCCATTTTATAGTTAAGGGATCCCCAAAAAAACCATATCGTCTTTCTAAAACAAGAAAATAATAAAAAAAAAATTTAAAAATTCGCAATTTATCAATCATCTATTTTCTAAAATGGCAGGGGCCATCCCTAGATTTACCTACATGTATTATTACACTATTAGTCATTTTAATCCATGCGGTTCATATTGAACGTTGGCGACCGTTACACGTTTAATAATCCAATTTTTTATAATGGACAGGAAGTATAAATATTTTTTGTGAAATTTTTTTCAAGAGATTTGTATATTCCATTCTAAATTTTTTATGTTTTGAAATTTTTTATCCCTCTTTCTTATTTTTTAAAACTAAATCAATTTTCAATTTTCAAATAGCAATCCATAATTTAAATTATAAATTCTAAAATAATATATTTAAGAATTTTTTCGTTTTGATTTTTTAAATCCAAAGACACAGCGTATTTCTATTACCTGCAATTACAGCACTTCTTTAATTCACCGCCTTTTAAATTTGAATGTTTGTTATTTGAGTAATATTCGTAGGATTTATAAAGTCAAAACTTGAAAATTCTTATAAAAATATAGATACCTATTTCTTAAAAATTTTACAATTTAAATCATAAATTGCCATTTTAAAATTTAAAGTTGATGTAGTTTTAACAAGTTAAGGAATAGTATAAAAATTTAAAAGTATGAAAAAATATAGAATGCAGTAGATACTTACACAAATAACTTTTTGGAAAAAAATTATTTATACTTCTTAGTATTGGCGAAAATTGGGGGGTAAAAGTTTGGCAAGTCTCCTCAAAAATAGTTTGAAAAATTACTATATTTAAATGTATTTGTATGGATACTTTTGCTATTTCGTTTGGTAAAAACAATAATATCTGGTTTTCACAAATCCATACCTATTTTTATTTTGATTTATCGATTAAACTTTAAAATGTTAATGAATCTGTTTGTATAGAAGAATATACAGACTCCGAATGTGCAATTAATTCTGTATTGATATTATCGATATAAAATTGTATTTTCAGTGTTATGTGGGAAAATAAAATAAAATGTTTTTCTACCAAATATTATTATTTAGGAGGCAAAAAATGGAATAAAAAATAAACAGGTACCTAGATATATCTGAAATATTTCTAACATATATTGTTATATAAGTATCTATCAAAAGTATTATTTTACTTTTTAGATTTAGATTTTTTTCTCATCTATAATCTATAATTTATTTATTTTTCGCGTTAAATGTTATGATTTGATTTATTAGTTATTTTCATTTTATGTCTGTGGTTTGTCGTCATTAGTGGATGTATGATATGTAATGTTAAATTATATTATACATAAATATTGAAGTTGGGAAATGTTAATATCAAGCGTAGCGATAAAATTTTTTTTAGTTGGTAATTATATGTATATATTATATAGCCTTACTAGTCTTAGCCCCCTCCCCACCCAATAATTCTATCCAATTTTCACCAATATTTCTTGGCCATTATAAAAAAATCACACTATTTAATATTATATTGATATAATACTCATATTCACGTTTTAATTGTTTCGAAAATTATAAACGTTTAATTTTGCAGTACCTAATGACTTTTGCGCCGAATAGTAATTATATATAGTTACTAAATGTCTCGGAATTTAAAACGTTTTACACAATCATCATTATACTTCGGATAATAAAGTAATATGTTGTATAGGTGTAACGCATAAAAATAGTCCCGAAATTGTAAAATATAATTAATAATGTGTAGGTTATTCGTTTATATGTCTACCTGTATAATTTTTGACTTAATATTTTGATAAATTAATTTCTCAAACGAAATTTGTAGTATATTATTCAAAGCATTGAATCCTTATTTCTCAGGGAAAACATAAAACATTATATATCTTGAAGTCTGTCTGATTGCACTTGTACCTTATATATACGAGTATATTATATGAACACATAGGTAGTCACGAAAGTCGAAAACGTAACTTAACATAATTTACACGGTACACTCCAGGAAAGTTACATACCTAAAATTATGTAAAACGTATTTTGAAGAATACATTAAAAAGTAAAATAAGCATAGGTACTACCTTCAATAACATATTGCGGCATTACCCCGTGAAATATAGTTAAATATATAAACACCTACTATGTATTATTTTATTATGTTTAAAATTATAATTTATACAATTTTAATATTTTCTATAATCAATTAAGACAATATTATGCATTTATATTTACAAATTATACTATATTCTGAATACTGTACACGATCAGAAAATAGAAATCCAATTAATAATAATATTGTCTATAAGTTTAAAATGTTTATTTAGCTAACCTATAATAACAAAATACTCCATAAACGATAATATTTTGTTAATAAAATAATTAAAATATGGTATAACCAATATGGGGAACTTTGAGTAAAAACAAATAACAACTGAAAATAAATAAATACGAACCCAAGAATGTACATATACATAAGAGAAACCACACCCGCATTTGCTGACTCCGTCTAACCCACTGATAATATGGGAAATTTAGTTTACGTTTGACATTCTTAATACAGCTTCCTCATTTTTATTATTAAAGTAAATTGAATTATTACTAAATGTGTAAATGATATTATCTATGCCCGATGGTTTTTTCCCGAAGTTTTAGTTTTTTAAAGAGACATAATTATTTTTAAATCACAACAATTAAAATAGATATATTTCTCTTTAAAATTGAAATTTCAAAAAACTACGTCAAACATGGATAGTATTCTAATCTATAAATTTGGTAATAGTTCACTTTACTCCAACATTAGAAACCACAAAGCTGTAATAAGAACGCCGAACGTAAATTTCTTTTATTGTCTGTTGGTTTGATGGAGATGGCCGTGGGGTGTGGATATCTTCTTAAGAATCAACTTATTAATATCTATGAAATATAAAATATTGACTCATGACCTCAAATAGTATACATCTACATGCTCAGTTTTACTTGCGCAAACTGACTTGTGCTAATCAAAATTGCGCAAATTTGATCGTATAGACCAGAGATGGGCAACTCAAATAGTAACCAGAGGGTCAATTTTTGAAACTTAAAATAATTGTGGGCCAGATATAAAGTTGATTTTTTTATTAATATGTAAAACAAATTCATTAATATATTTTATGTCTATATGAAAATCCAAGTTTAATTTAAAACAATTATAATAATCTTATCTAAGTTTTTATGAAATAATATTTAAGTTTAATATTATATATTTTATTATTGATAATTTCTCCAAGATGTGGCCTGCCATCCCTCCTGGTATGGACAGTGGTTTTAATAACAATTTGAATAGCACAAATGGCTTGTTTGAGTTCAGGTCATATCTGAAAAATCTATAATTAGCGCAAGTATTGTTTAATATTTTAACGTGTATTCTATATTCTTAACGGTAATTTGATGTTTGCGCAAGTATTTGAGAGAAAAAAGAAGAAAACGGATGGTTTATTATTGTGATAATTATAAAATTATTTATATTATCATTCATCTTTATCAGTTCATTTTTCATTTTGTTTATTTTGAACTTTTTAAAACTTTTTAATATAAACTGATCACAAATACTGAAATAAAAGTAATTCTTCTTCATTCATATAAATTATTTCGTTAGACCAAATTTATTCAATATAAAATAATATAATATCAAAAATAATATGCATAATATACAAGATTCTGTGGTAAGTATAGAAGGTAAAATTAAAATAACATCAACAAAAAGTTTGAATGTGTAGCCGGTAAAGTGTAATTTATGTAAATCTGACATGCACAAGTAAGACTAATGGTATATTTACGGGGGGTTCCAGGGGTACAGAATCCACCTCCAGAACCAAAAAACATAGATTATAAAGACTTAAATATATATAGCACATTTTTTAGATGTGATTTTTAAACAATAATAATTAGAGATAGAATGTTGATGGCTAGAAAAAGTAACAATAATGCCCTTCAAACTAATATAATTTTAAATTCTGAGTAGAGAGAAATATTTCTTTGTTTTACCATGATGTTCATTATTTTTATTTTTCTCTAAGCAAATTTTCGACCAAATGACTTGATGTCAGAATCTAATTCTTTCATGTATATTGTGTACCCATTTTCGGCAGACAATTTTATCAACAAGATACTTTTAAAAGGTAATTTATCAATTTATCGATAAAAAAATAAGAAAAATCTATCGACAAATCACGAAAAAATGAGTTAAAATAATGGTAATTTCCTTAAAATTCCAAAAATATTGTTTATAACAAAAAAACATTTTAAACGACTAAAACATTTTTTTAACAAATTTTTTTATAGTGAGTGAGAGATATTTACTATTTCTAATAAGTTTATTACTTAGTAGAGTTTTGGTATTCAAAAATCGATTAACTATATTCTTATTATTAAGCCGTGGCCCGTGGTTCTTAAGGTACTTTTATCGTTCATTATAAAACTATAAGGGTTAATCAACTTTAAAATTAAAAGTACATCTATCATTTAAAACTTAAGTGTATCAAATTAATATTTTAAACTATCATTATCCTGTAATTTGTTTCTTCATAGTGTCTTAGCTGTATCACTGTCAAAGACTATTAGTCTGTTTATCAGATACCTACGCTTAAATATTAAAATTAAAATATTCTTAATTTGCAAAAAATATCTTAAAAAAATAAAGACCCCCGCTAATTTTTTGTTTTTATATTATTGTAAGAAAATGAGGAAAAATGTATAAATAGAAAAATATGTAATGTTGAAAAAGTAATTTTGTCACTAGTTTATATTCATGCTAAATTCTCATTTTTTCCAGGTGATGCAAAATATTTTTCAAACATTTTCTGGAAACTAAATATATTTAAAGTTAAAAATTCAAATTTCAAATATTTTGAAAGTATAACAACAGGTAATTTAAGTGTATAGTTTATTAGCTTATAGATAGTCAAAGCTGAGCAGTAACTGAGTTACATAATATATAAGTACATATAAGTAAAATACATATCTGAGCTATATTGCATATTGTATATTATTAGATGCATTTTATTTATTTTTAATTTAAACTATATATCTACTTTGAATTTTACCCTTTATTTTTTAATTTTATTCATTTCGATAACAACATACTTGAATGTTTCTATATCTACCCGTGTCTATAACGACTGCGATATAAATTATATAGTATACATATTGAAGAAATTTAACTTCAAATAATTGTACATTCAAAAAGAGATTTCTCTTAAAGTAAAAGTATAAATGTATAATGCCTCCAAAAATGATAAAATTCTAATAATCTTATAGATGTCTAGATATTTTTTTTTTAGAGTACTACAAGTTGAATTTTCCTTTTTATTCAAGTAAGTATTTTTTTAAGGAAACCACTCAGTGATTTTGAAATTTAATATTATTATCTCCCTAATGGTATTAAAACATTTATATAGAGAAGTATTGTTTTAGTAAAATTAAAATTGTCAATACTTAACATTTAAAAATGAAATTTTTAAATTCCTTATTTCACCATCTTTGATTTTCACCAAAGAAATTAACCATTTTATTTATACTGAGCACTATTTTAAAGCCCTTTTTTGATCAGAAGCCGGGTAAAATTTGGGAAGTACATAATTATTATTTATTACCATATTTTTTCATTCAAGACAAATTGTTAAATAAAAGGCTATTATTTAATTCATGTATACCTACATTTTTTTCAGGAGGATGGGTAATTTCATTTATTTTAGGCCATGCAGATAGCCTAGAAACGTTTTAAGTTACTATTACCAATAGGCAATGATTCCCTCAGTTGCGGTCTAGTATACTATGCAATAATAGATACGTTGCCTTTGAATCAAATGAATGTTCGTAAGTTTTAATAACTTGAAAATTTCCATCGTGCGAGAACGTTCGTATAATTTATAAGTGATATTATGAGTTATAACTGAATAAATAACCATGCTGACATAATATTATACATCGAAAATTATTTTATTTGTTTAAAATTTAAAAAAGACAAGAACAAATCAATAAAAAGTCAGGATCAGGAAAAATTCATTATAATTTATAAAATTATAGTTATTGATATGTTTAAATTTAATTTATTTGTTATTTTTTCGAAAGCAATATGATTAAGGTGCACACACACGTCATACGCACACACTGCCTGGTCTGTATGGTACGTCATAATTTTTCACATGATATACGATTGGTGTGCAAGTTCCGATAGTATTCCACCGGTAAATTTAACGGTGAAAAAACGGTGACGTATCGTACCAGTGCGGATGTGTTTACGCAGCATTTAGGCATTTTTATTGCACACATACATTTTTGAAAAGGAAGATTAGTAAAAGAAATGTATGTTGATGGAAAGAGGGGGAGAGGAAGACAGAAAAAAAGGCGGGGGATGTGATGGCGAGTGATATGAGGAAAATGGGGGTAAATGAAGAAGATCGGGAGATAGAGTTAAGTGGGAGTGTAGGACTAGGGTGACCGACCCCAAATAGTTGGGAGAGAAGACAAAGGAGAAGAGGAACATATATTTTTAAAATATGATTAGGTACACATGTTTTGTAAATTATGATTGCTCGCTGAAATCTTTGAATATCCATGCCATATTATCACATATATTCTTAAATATGTACCTATATAGACAGGGCCAGATGAAGGTCGACTATGATTGAGTGTGGTCGAAATGCATATTTCGGTCCCAGGTTCGATTCTCAGGTAGCAAATGAGGTAACCAAGGAGATTTTTCTCGTTGGTGGTATCTGGTTCTGGTGCAATCCGTCCATAATTAGTAAAGCCGTCCAATAATTTGGTAGCTATGCTTGTCGTAGCTATCAAGAACAATCTTCTACTCCCCTAATATGTGAAAAATCTGACCATATTAGAGTTTGGGAAATAAAAGGATGTAAAACTGTCTAATTTTATAGACAGAACCTGGTCACTTTCTCGCATCACCCATTTAGACAGTTTAATTGAAAAATATCCTCTGTTTTACTGTAAAATACTAGTGAATAACAGAGTCAATTTAATATAGTTTAGGTGTACTTCTATTGTATATATAGTATATAATAATATAATATATTATTAAAAATAGAAATTTATAATTTTATATATAAATAATTTGTATACAGCAGCTTATACCTAATATGGCAACATCGCAACGTTTTTACGTGCATATATATATATATATATATATATATATATATATATTCCCCTAAATATAATATGTTCGCTATTGTCCCGCTGAAACGTGTACAATCGTACTTAATCGATATTTTAACGACTATAACGATGTACCAGTTATAGTGATCAAATGTGTCAGTCCCTTAAATTTCACTACATAAACAACTTTATACTGCAAGTCTTATACACAAAAACTAAAAAATATTTAACGAATTACAAACATCTTCCATCTTCTTATTAAATACAAACTAGATTATATTATGTCATTGTAAATTCAATTTTTTTTAAATACTATTTAGATACTAGGATAAATATTTTATCAAAACTAAATAATAGTTTCCTGAAACGAAAAAAAATTGACAAACGAATAAATTATATTTTCTTTTTTTGATTGATTTATATTTTAGGGATCGTAAAAGTACGCATAAAAAAATATTGTATTTGTTGGTTACAGCTGAGATGGCGGAACGAACAATTGTTCACGCGGCGCACAACACACAAGTGCGCCCATCAGGGAGAGCAAGACAATGACGGCCAGCCCTCCTTTGAAAATATGGGAGGATTTTGTTTTTATATTGTGAAATTATTGAGGTTATAAACCGACTGTATAATATAAAACCGGTCAGTTTTATGGATTGAGGCGACCGGCAGCTAGCAGCGAGTACGAATTTAAATTTCAATGTGAATATTAATGAAAAAAATACACAGGGGAGGTACCCTATACATAATGTTACATATTTCTAAAGTTTTCGAAGTCGTACACAGCACTAATCAAATAATGTCCTATACTAACGGTTATTATTCTGATAGAGCATGGAAACGTTTAATATGTACTGTTAATTTTAACATAAATAATTCTTCTGGATACATAATAATTATAGTAGGTATAATATATATACCTGCTATACCTATATTATAAATACGTATCTAGGTATAGGTGCATTGTAATGATTAAACAATAATAAGCATATCTATTCCGTTACATAGAACTTTTTAAAAATTGTCTTTTACTATACAATATATATTATAGAATAGTGTCGTACTTTACAAATTGCTTTTTAGCTATGATATATCTTGTATATTAGTCATGTTCGTTTTAGTGTTACGCATGGGTGGCGTGTATATAGCTGGTATGTACGAGTATATATATAGACCTCAACAATCATTTTTGCATGGCAAACTAAAATATGCGCATAATTCGCACGTATAATCTAAATACCATTTATTTTGCTCTTGTTGTTATAGTAATTATTCATTAACCACCTATATTTTGAAAAATAAAATTTTTAAACATACATTTGTCATTTCTATATACCCTTGAATGATGAAGTTGATAACACATAGGATAATATCATATTTTCACTGTTTGATCCTGAATAAAGCGAGGAATCGGTGAGGAATATATATATTTTACAAGGATGTGTAATCATTTTTTTTTCTTTTTTGTATATATACATTTATCGGGTAGAAGGAATCGAACATACACTGGAGGGAGATATTCAACTCTCCCCCCTCATTGGCTTGTTTTGCTATAAGTATTAAAAACGTGAAAACAATCAAAATGTAAAATGATTAACAATTTATCCAGATAAAAATTAAATTATTAAATAGTTATCTTCTATACATACATAAATATATATATTATAATATATTTATATAAATATATGAAAGTACTATTTTTTATTTTTTTGTATACCTAATGGAAATCTACACCGTTTAAGATATTTAAATTCGCACTCATATTTTTTTGACTCCCGAGAGTGTCATGAAGGTAGTCATTTTTCGAAATTCGACCTTTTAATATGGGGAAACGGAGGAAGCGAGTTTCAGTTGTATAAATTTAAAAAAAAACAATTAATGATGAATATTATTTTGTTAAATCGATTCCTTACGGGCTAATTTAAAGGAATTTTGTATAGGCAATTTTCAAAAATGCTGTGCTAGTGTGTTCGTGTGTATAAATGAATATTAATGTGTGTTACCCACAACTCATTTAATAATAGGTAAATATATTACTAGCATTGCACACACCAATAACGTACGTACAGGCACGAGTGTGTAATTCGATTATCGATATTTCATGAATTCCTTCTAAATATCACTCAAAAGTGTCCATGTTTTGTCCATCGTAGCGATTTATCATATTGTTCGATTTGGATTTGGAAAGCAGATTTTAATTTATCAATAAATTAACTTCTAATTTAATTTTTTACTTTTCCAATTTTTATATCTAATATTTTAATTTTAAGGAATAAATAAGAAAAAATATTAAAAAGTAAAAAAAGTCTATTAAAAGTAAAGTTGTTAACAAATCTAAATCAATTTTCAAAATCTCTATAGGACCATTCAATCAATCGCTATGGATAAAACATTGGTATTTTTATAAGTAAAACCTTCTTTAATAATAATAAAATCATTGTCATTGCCAACCTAACAAATTATCATTTTGATCATTATTATGATCAACTGCCACTGCGATACAAAATTAACACAATAAAATTTACAAAAAATGTCTAACGATTTTATATGTATATAAGTTACTATACTATATATATATATATATAGGTACCTATTTATAATATATACATCAGCTAAATATATTAGTCCGTAATGGATTGAAAAATATTTTAATCAATTTAAAAAGTAATTTTAAAGCTGTCTTATATCCATGTAATTTTTATTGTTGCCTAATAATAAATAGCTTTTGAAAAGACTTGAAAATTTAAATTAAAGGTATCATTTTGGTATGTGGGATTTTTGTACACATAACTTTTGGGGGTTGTAAATTGTTTAGTTGTAATTGAAGAATTTCGATCACTCCATCGATTCTGTGGGACATGTGTGGTTCAAACTAAATCTACGGGGTGACGGATAAAAAAAAATCCGAATAATCATTAAAAAACCATAAATAATTATTATTAATATTACACCCACATTATACACGCGATCGCGCTGTAGTGTAGGGGACTCGACTGTTAACGATCGACACATAATAATATACTGTATAATATATTAAAAGAGACTTTCAGTATATTATGTAGTGGCAGGCAGTGGCAAAGGGTTTATCGACCCGATTTATCTTCATTGGTATAATTTTTTAAAAAATTTTTTCATTCGTTTTAATATCACACGTGATAAACATTCGGGAAAAAAAGGCTTGTAAAAAAATATGTCTGTCAAAACACAAACGAGCTCACTGTCAGCGTCGGCAGCGACGAACAACCCCGCACGCGGGCATACCGACAACCGACATTCTATTGTGTTTCAGTGTATGCGTTTTTTAACGGTCTCGAACAACGACATGAGAACATAAGTTTCAACCAAATGCACTGTTAATTGGACTCTTATCAATTATGTAATATATTCATTATTATAATGATATTATATATTGTTAAACTTAACACTTCTAAATATTTTTCTCGCACATATTATGAATTCAGTAAAACTATAGCGAATAACTATTACATTATTAAGATTAGATGATTTTCGATAAATGCATTTGCTATTTGTCTAACCGGCTAATGGAACATGGAATATGGAAAAATTGCGTTCAGGGTTTTCATTACAACTTTGTCATTTCTAATATTAGAGAAAATTGACCTATTACCTAATCTATAGACGAGCAGGTACATTGTATCTATATATATAGTAACGTCGTCTATATTTTCGAAATTTTAATTTTAAAGATAAATATATTTGTTTAAAAATGCTTAAAAATCCTACATTACCCACCAGTTTTGTTAGACAAAGACAGCATATGCGTAACATCGCGTTGCTTATAAGGACGCTACAACCACATTTGTTTTCTCTGTCTAACCAATTGACAATATAGAAAATGTAGGTTAGGCATTCTTATTACAACTTACCAATTCAATTATTAGAGTAAATTTACCTATATTACTAAATTAATAGATGAGATCATTATATATTTTAAAGATAAATATAGGTATACATGTTTAAACCCCAATCATTTCAATAGATATTTTTTTCTTCAAAATTAAAATTAAAATACGAAATTAATTTCCTATACTTTCAGTTGGTTAGACGATGACAGCAAATAAGTATAGCTAGCACCTCTTAAACAAATATAATATACCTTTCGTGTGTAACAAAAAAAATCTTCAAATATGGTTTTTTAACTCCATAATTTTTATTTATTTATTTGTAGAACCAAAAAGTATCAATTATTTCCAAAAAAAAAAATTTAATGCCACTATATATTTTCTGTAATAACATAATTTTTATAATATTGTCTGAACAATTAAAATATGATATTAAGATGTACTAAAAATAAAGACATATTAGACTATTGTATTGCATGATGCACATAAAGCCAGTATATCTGGTTGAAGTCGCTATATATACATAATATATTATATAAGTACTTATAAGTCATATGTACTTCAAATTTTCTATTTAAATCGGAAACATTATTTAAAACTAAAAAAAACCCTATTTTTATTGACTATAATACCTATATACAGTGACGTACTTAAGCGGATCGCAAGAGGCCAATTGACTCGCACAAAATTTGAGTCCCATTGGAGTGCTGGAGTGCAATTTTTGGGATTTAGAGAAATGAAGTTGCCAAAATTAGAATAACTCTATATAAATAATTATATTATACACATTAAACAGCACTATAAAAAATTATAAGTGCGAGGTTTACTAGTTCCTCCAGGGTCGTATTAGAGGGGGGGGGGAATTTTTAAGAATGGCTCTGAACAAAGTTGATAACTATTTTTTTGTTCTTCTTTAAAAAAAAAATTCATACATTTTCATTTTTCGATGGGCCTTAAAATTTATCGAGAAAAAAAGTCATCATTATTTGGGAGGGGGGGCGTCAAAATATATTAGTTTTGGACGCCAAATTTTTTAATACACCTCTAAATATAATATATAGGTACATTATATTTTTATTTCAGTAAATAAATATTATCCATTGCAACTTCATTTATTATTTAAAAAAAATATATATAAATTTATAAAAAATTCACCGTTATAAAAGGTATTTTTCTTTACCACTGGGAAAATCAAAAAAAATACCTCTGGAAAATACCTACTATCTAAATCTAATTTTTCATTGAAAAAGCTCTTTACTTCAAAGCTCTTAGTAGACTCTCCTATCCAAAAGTTGTTTCCAGAGAAATAAAATAAAAAATAAACATCATTGTAAAACCAATATAGATTCTTTGTTTCACACAAAATCTAAAAAAAATAATAATAAAACAAAACGCCCAGCAAATAAATAAATATGTTGAGATCGTTATGAGCTTTTTTTTTTTTTGAGTTTTATCAAATCGTTGGTGTTTTATATTAATATACTAATGAGGGCAAACGTATTTGTTTAAATATCCTATACACTCCAACATGTCGTTTACATTTATTATATATTTTATGAAAACTTACCGACCCGTCATAGTCGGAAAAATAAAATAGTATAACACACGTAAATATTTCACAATTATATTACTATAATATATACATTTATTTTTCGTTGAAAAATAATAATTTGCGATAAAAAAAAAAAAAAAAATGTTTAAACCGTATTCGAATTCGTTTAAGACATTATGCCTTACTAGGATTCTTTTTTTTTATTAATACAAGTAAAATGTGCCCATCACGATATTTTAATATATATATATATATATATATTGTATTATTTCTACCAGCGTCTTTGTGTATCGAATTTGTATTATTTCCAACACCCTATATATAGCCGACGCATTGGGTTAGAATGGTTAGATACTATTATTGTGTACGTCTATGGGTGTATGAAAATATATATGCGTACAACGTACATGATTTAAATAGCTTTTATACTACTACATGTAATACACTCTATAAACACTATGCACTAACGATTTTCAATAACAAGCTATAAGCCATGTATAATAAATACTACGTTGCTCTTGGTAACGGACCGTTTAATTTCTGAGGTTGCCAGTCGTACCTATACACAATAATATAATATATTATTATTAGGTGCATTATAAAAGACTGTGAAAAGGATGATTTAAAAAAAAAAAAAAAAAATCGTTTGAGCTAAAGGTTCCAGTCTTGTTGTTTGCTGTTTTCGCAAAGTTTCCCCGGTGCAAATTTATTGGTCAAAATATTATATATTATGTGTATTATCAGGCATATTATACACCGTTAACATTTCGTTGTTCGTATAATATTATATATTATGACGTATACCCGCAATAGTACAGTATACGAGTATAGGTACACGGGAATTACGTGATGTGTTACGTGATCGTATTATATATATATATATATATATATAGGCGTGCGTGTGGGGGTTGTAACTCGTAGGGTATGTACTGCAGTTTATTCCAAATTATTGAATTTCAAATTAATGAACTCTACACGCGTGGATTTTTGATTGTTTTAATTTAAAATTTGCATTCCATTTATCGTAAAATTTCTTCTTAATTTAACAGCTATTCAAAAACGTCATATTATTAAAGATCAGTAGTTGTCCGTGTTAAGAACACACGTGCGCTTTATATATACCTATTTATACCATTGGTATAACATATATTATATTATATAATATATATATAAAATCAAAATAAGAAAAAAAACATTTTTAAAAGATTTAAGTCCTCAGACTATAGTTGTAGTTCAAAAACGATTTTTACACAATATACGTAGTAAACATATCATGAACCTGTATTCTACCATCATTCTTTTGTATAAAAAATAAATAAATAATAATAAAAATGATTAAAAAAAGTTATAAATTTTTGCGTTGAATTTTATGGGTTAAGAGGATACTATACATACACCCATTTTAGCCGTATTAAAATACGTTCACGCTCTATAACTACAACTTTTCTCCTTGTCTTTTCGCAGAGTCAAAATGTATATAAAATATGAAAGATGAGAACATTTACTATGCCGTAGCGTGGAGCTTTTTTAGTTAAACATTTATTTTTAGGGGTTTTTTTTAATTAAAAATTTAAAAATTCATGATTATCAATCAATCATTGATTTTAGGCTTTCAAAACACCACGCTACGGCATATAGTAAATATTCTCATCTTTCGTATTTTGTATACATTTCGACTCTGCGATTATACAGAGAAAAGTTGTAGTTATATAGTGTGAACGCGATTTTCAACAAATATCGTGATAACACAATAAAAAAATGGTACTGACACATGACTATTTTAAAATTACTTTTAAAATATAATTAAATATTTTTAAATTGTTCAATTTAAAAAAAATTATCTATACAAAACCCCTTAAAAATTGGGTGTATAGTGTCAAAAATATGAAATGTATATTGCAAGTTGCTATTAATTACTGGAGAAACACATGACGACATAGTTTAAATGGGTTTGACGGAAAGCGTGTAAAATTTGATCCAAAATAAAAGTCCAAATTTTGATTATTTAAAATAGTTAACAACCATAACAACTCGGTAAGCCGTATTACCGAGTGAGTTAAGAATAAAAGTACTTATTATTAAAAGGATTTAAAATTTCCGATTTCTGATATTTTCATTTTAATAGCAAATAATTAACTACAAACATTTTTATTTTTTGCAATAAATTATCAAAAATGGTTGTTAACTATTTTAAATAATCAAAATTTGGACTTTTTACATTTCACTATACACTTCTGATCTACAATTTTGAAAATGGTTGAAAATTTACTTTAAAACCAATTGGTAAATCTTTTAAATAAATATTAACTTTTAACTTTTACAGCCTTTTTGTAAGTTTTTTGTCCTACTATTGTACCTTCTTAACTATATGACTACAACTGAGAACACTTATTTTTTATAAAATGGCTTAGTTAGTAAACATCATGATTACACAACAATAAAAAGTGGTACCCTATAAGTGGTTTTAACACGGAATTATTTTTATATTACTTTTAAAAATACTTAAATATTTTAAAATTACTGTTCTTTATCATTTATTTTCGTCTAATCATTCTACGATGTTCTCAAGTTGATAAAATAAGAAATTCATAAGGCATTATTAAATAGATATGCATAGGTAAGTACATAAAAACAATAAAAATAAAAAAATTATGGTTATATAAGACCACATATAATTTACTATTAAATATACATATTTAAACATTTTTTAATTGTTATATTTTAACTTTTTTAAATGTTTTTAAAATAGTTTATATATAGAATCCCTTAAAAATTGGGATGTGATGTCTTCTTGAATGATTTACCTAATACCTATTATTTAAAATTTAAATCAAAATAAGTATATGTTTTAAGTTTATGAACATGTAAAATTCCAATTATTTGATATCTGAATTTAAAAAACTTTACCTACTAAAAATCTAAATAAAATCTTTATAAAAAAAAATACGCGTACATTATTTAATCTTGAAGCCTATTATTTATTAATATTCAACATAGGTGTATAATATATTAAGCATGATAAAATATTTTTTATAAATTATAAATCGGGAGTTCAGATGGACGGGTGGGGTAGGGAAAGAGGCCTGACTCTCTAAATAATACACAAAAAGCCTAAAATAGTTAAGTCTGTGTTTACAAAAAATTCCAGTTATAACTCATATCCACGTTTATATTGTATATAAAGACTATATTACAAAATTAAGAAATCGAATAAAATCAAATTAACATGGGTATGTTACATTTAGTGAAATTAATCCGGAAAATGGAAAAATAAGTTTTAAGTCTTGAACCGTTTACATAATATTGGGTATATAGTTTAAACTCCGTGCCTATACATTATTAATAATTGTACACGATATTTTATTATTATTTTTAATTATCAATATTGTATTATACTAGCTGTTAGTTATTATTATTATTTTATTTTTTTTTTTTTCGTGTATGGCAGTGTTACGTACGATATATGTGTATAATATGTATACGAAAGAAAATCAGTAAAAACTAAATTCGCGATCATTTATAATTTTATGATCGCGACGACTGCAGGTTGGGTAAAATAACGTTTTGCACTCCTAGCCAAACGTTGTGCGCGCGCAACGTATACGATCACAATTTACTATTATATACACATAATAATAATTGTATACCGCAATAATATACGTATCAGCGACAATTGATAACATTTTTATAACACAATACATGAAATATGTGTGGTGTATGTGTTTTTAAGGCCAATTTCTCGCATACGTTATCGCGAATGTATTATCGGGCTGTATTATATATATATATATATATATACAGGCAGTGGTCTCTCGCAGAAAGGGGCGTACATTCCGTTATCTCGAAAAATACATACACATATAAAATAAATTATGCATAAAAAAAAAAAAAAAAAGAAAAAAAAACCCGGGAGAACTACATATACACAGTGCGCACACACGTATACAGTGTACACGTTATATATGTGTATTTAATACACCGAGATAAGAACACCAAGACACAGACACGGTTAGATAATTATTATTGTGTAGAGTCGTGTGTGTGTGTGTGTGTGTGTGTGTGTATGTGTGTACGAGCGCTTGCAATCTCAAGGGCAACTTGAAATTTATAATAATTTCAAACGTTATAGTAATCTGGCGTAAAAATAATTTGCGTTTTCGCGTACACATAGCGTTATATTATTATAGCGCAATATTAATATACACATTTAATATATTACTTATCGATGTACATCGGCCGAAACATACCTCTACCGCGTTGATAATAATTTCGTATAGGTAGGTGAAAATATCGACGAATCCTAATTTTATATACACCCAATACTACATTTCCACCCACCCCGTATAATAATAATAATTAACCCTCAAACACTTCGTTATGAATATTATGGCGACGAAAAATATATCATACTCTGTCCAATTTATTTTTAGAAATGTACTGAAATTTTTTCGAATTAGTTATTTCGCGTACCCGGGTTTCGGCCAACGCGCAATTTCCAGCGTCGGGTGCGTTGACCTCGACTATATATATATATATATATATATATATATATATATATATTTTATATCAAGTCAATGCCGACGGTTCGCGTACATTGTAGAGATAAGCGGGACCCGACACACACGTAACATCCGGAATATATACATTTTTTTTTTTTTTACATTTCAACCGATATTTTATTCGTATATTATACCTATCGTGTTTATATTTAAAAGGTGGTCCGGGATGATGTGAATTGGCGACCGTACGTGAAAAAAAAAATTGCTCGCAAATTTTACACGTAAAATACGAAAAGCGACGACCTGTAAATCGGTTATTGTATAATGTAATGTACTGCATCTTTTAGAAAATTTTTTTTTTTTTTCCCGTAACCGTGATGTATAATAAGAGTTGCGCAATGAAGTACATAATATGGATACACCCTATACGTATGGCCAATGTACAAAATAGGGGAGATTTAATAATATATATATTATATTGTTATTATATTATTATATACGTTTCGTTTTACCTGGCATAATACGCGTATAACATGTACGGCACTGTGGTCGATTGATCGTCGTCGTCCGTATAGACGGAAGTGGCGGTGGCGGCGGTGGGACCGATTCGGAGTCGATAAAGGTGGAAAATGTTCGATTTCCCGGCGATACGACCCGCACGAAAACGTCAATTTTCGTATAGCCGCCCCGTGTGTATTGAGTAAATAATTTACATTAAAAACATTTGATTTACGGTAGAGTATTATTGTACTCGCAGAGAAAAAAAATGTCCGTGTTCCGAAAATCCGGGCCACAGGATCGTTCGTTGGTGTACAGAAAAAAAAAATTCAGTGTTGAGTACCGCGCGCACAACCATCGACAAAGTCGGCCGGCGACCCGCCGACGAATGGCGGCGTGATGTGATGCCGCAGCGCAAATGTGCCGCCGTGCGACGACACACGCACGCGCGTACGTACAAGCAGGCACACGCGCCCGTAGCGACAGAGGCGGCGGCGCGGTGTAGCGCAAAGGCCCACAATGCTTGACGGCCATCCACGCGCGCGGCCTCAAACTGCCGCGCCGCCGTTGCCGATGCGATACCCGAGGCGGCTTTTTCGCTCGCCGCCCGACGCCGTTGGGCACTTGGCGCGCGCGGTCGCGTGATAAAGCGGCCGCCGCAGCGGTCGGTCGGGTGCACACACAGACACACAAACTCACACAATACACGCCCGGCCACACACACACACAGACACACACGAGCACACAAGTTGGCAACTGAATGACGACAGGCGGCGGCAGAGAACCGTTCCGTCGTCCTCCGCTCCGCGCACTCGCCCCTTGATTCGCTGCTTCTCCCCTCGTCACTGTCCACCACTTCCCACCCGGTTCCCGCCACTACACTGCTCCCCGCACACTTCACCGCTCCGCGCAGCAGTCTGGGTCTTTCACCCGACCGACACCGACCGGCTAGACGACCCCTCGACACCACCGTGCGTCGCCCGTCAACCCGACGAAAGCCCCCCACCGTTGTCGCTGTCCCGCGTACTCCCACCGATCGACGGTCACTCCTCCCACCGCACACACACACACACACACACGGTATATTACATCTATATAAAAAAACTCCACTAAACCCCTTCCTCTTCCTCCACAGCTACAACGTTCCCCTACCACCGTTTCACGCACACACCATCTGTCTGACACCCGCCCTTGCACAGGCCAGAGCTGCACCACTGCTCTCCGCCGCCGACCGTACCTGCAGTACTCCCTCCTGCCAATGTTCCACCGCCAATACGAGACGACGCGCTGCCGTGTGTTGTCGCCGCGCCCGGTAACAACACGTATAATAATATTACATCGGTGTGCCAATATCTAACCGTTCGCGAATATTATTCACACACACGCGCGCGCGCGGGCACGGGCGCGTTTGCGAATTTTATCTCGGCGTGCGCGGTCAAATATGTTGCGCACCACTGTGACGCGCGTGGTTACCGGCGCGCGGCGTAGCAAATCACCAGAGCACCGGCCCCCGTCTACCGGCTACCGCTCCATAAAGCGTAAATCGGCCGCGCGCGCTTTCTTTCTATTTTCGCCGCCCTCGTGTATAGAATAATTATTATTATAATAGTCGACGGCGCCTACACGCTTTTCGTCACAAACAGTCATCACTTATCAATAATGCGGCCAGACATTGTAGTAAAAGATTTAATTACATTTTAGGTTCATAAGGGTATGCGTAAGTAATTGCAAATCGTTAGTTTTGTGAATTCGGTCAACGGTTATTAAGTAGGTACTCTAATCTCGAGCAACGGTAGAGAAAAATTCATAAATTGAATTATATTGGATATAATATACATATTAGGTACATTTTATATAATAGCCATCACACCATAGGGCCGGTTCGAATAAAAATAGTGCACTAGACAAAATACAATTTTAAAATAAAAAAAACCATGAACATTTTTTAGAATTTACGTTCACCCTATCGTATAATTGCATTCTTCCCAAAACCACCCTGAACTTTCTTAAGAACGTAAATCAGCATAAAAAAAGGACTGACTGTTCGATATATACCTCTCCAAATAAGCACAAAAATGCCGCCTCTACGAATGTACCTCTCTAGGCTGGTGACTACCTTGACTCGGCCCTGGCTCACACACATTGCTGCAATACACTGCGAATCGGTTAAGAAACCGGTAAAAATGGTTTTATATGAATCGTTTCTCGAAATATCGTAATCGTATCGATATTGCATCGTGTATATATATATATAAGGGAGGGGTCCGATATGGCTTAAACCTCTCCCCAGTTTGTCAGAGTTGACAAACTCTCCATCACAAATGTCTATTTGGGGTTTTTCGTTATTTGTATACATTACTGGACTTGACCCGAAAAAATTATGATTTTTTACACTTTTAGATTCCGAGCAAAGGGAAAATGTTCAATTTTTCTATTGATATTCCGTATATTTACATATTATAAAAAAACTACCAAAAATGCGAAAATGAGAAAACCTACCGGAAGTAATGATCGTAGAAACTTGTACCTGGCACCTATATGTATACATAATAGGTATGTATATTTTAGTCATTTTTACATCGTATAATTGTTAGGTATCGATTATTATTTTTGCAGATATAGAGAAATATACAAAGAAATTATAAGTTTTTAAATTTGTAGGTCATAAAAGTTGAAATAATATGTGAAGACCTGAGAATTTATTACAATCACTTGAATACTACACTACTTATCTACAATATATTCAGTGATGGAATAGAGGGGAGCTACATGTCAATCGCTCCTCCCTTGGAAGTTTTTTAGAGTACAAGATTCATTTTTCATCCAGAGCAGATTTTATATTTTTATTTTTTTCTCTGCAAATGAATTTTAACCAAAAGAATTATGTAATAAGCTGTGTATCCATTTTCTGGTAGCAAATTGCATCTATAGTTGGTACTGTTAAAAGGTCTCTTTTTGATTTTCCCAATAGTTTTTTAGTAGATAAAACTAAGATTTAAGATAAAAGTACCAAAAAATTATATGAAAACGGTAAAAAACGAGTTTTTGAAATTTATATTTGTACAACATTTCGAAAATGATTTTAAAATCGTAAAATACCGAATTATAATAATTATTATTATACCAATTATGTAATTTAGTACCTACTATATTATAAAATATTGAGGATAATAAAATTTTAGATTTTTTTTATTTTATAATTTTAGGCTATTTATTGACATTTTAGATTTCTAGATTTTCAAGTTCTAAAAGGGATAATTTGGGCCTGTACATTTTAAACAAGGTTGAATGGAAGTTACTCTAAATAAATTCAAAAAATCTCAAATATCCGTTGTCATGATTTTTTATATCTATTTAAATGTTTTCGAGTTTTCGACAAAATAATAAATATTGAGATCCTTTAAGTCCGATTGGTAATTAGTAAAATGAGAGCATTGAAAATAAAGCATTGAAAAAATTAAATATTAGGTTAGTTGTATACATTACTTTAATTATATTTAAAATACATCGATTTTTATTGCAATTTTTTTTTAGTAAATTTTAAATGGTTTTAAAATTATATTAATTCGTATTTTTTTTATTGTAACTAAGTCCAGGCATATCATATAATAATTTTGCATCTATGAGATTGCTACTTTTCCCTGCAGTCATATTTTATTCCAAATATAATGGCCAGAAAATAATAATGATATACTGCAGTACATTTTTAACTATATGTTTAATTCTTTTTCTGGAGAATACCCGAAATTTTTATACGTTTATATAAATGTACAAATATGAAATAATACATTGAGTATGTCGATTTTAATATTGTATTCATTGAATTGAAATTTCAAATGAAATTACATTTATTTAAAATTATTATTCATTAATTGTAATTGGAAGAAAAAGACTCGGAAGAGGGGAAGTACAATATGATACAATATAAAATCAAGTTACGGAATTATACTGAATGTATAATTTACAGTAATATAGTTATAGATATTATGCCTAGTTATTGTAAATAAATATTATTTATATTAAAATGAGTAAGGTCACACTCAATCAGATTTATTGCTAGGTTTGTTTTACGGTGTTAAACATACTGAATGTTTGAATATGTAACTGGCAGTAATAGCACAGAACATTAACAAAGTCATACTTACATCGAAGTTCCACTCAGAATCTTTTTCTTTCGAATGTAATACATTCACAAAGGGTATTCCGTCCGATAAACAATGTGCTTCCTACACTCCTACTAATACCCGGTGAACGAAGTGTTTCCACCCCCTACTTTCCCGGGTTTTTTTTAAATAAAAATTACCTATTTAATTTATTTAATATACCTATATCCATAAATTTATTAGTTTTTTCAAATATGTTATTGTATTACAGTAAACCTACTTTAAATGGAATAATATTAACTGAAATGTATACATATACCTATAACCTAGCCACCTATAGATATTTCATATATATTCATATAAGTACAACTATAATTCAACACTTTAACTTCAAAATAACAATAATACACACAGACATAAAAAATTCCAAGAATAAAGTTCAACTATTTTTATATTTCATTTCTTGAAATTTTTTACTCCACATATCTGCTCTCTTTGCTCTTATTTTCCACATTTACCACGTCACTAAGTATAATTTAGTATACGACAGCGATAAGTATCTGCGAATCAATGCTTTTTAAAAACATTTTTATTTATCACATTATAACTGTATATATATATATTTTTATCTTAAATCTTGTTAACTCTAGTCGAGTTATAAAAACTGCAGTCGTTGAAAAGTGAAAACTTGCAATTGAATAAAAAAGAATAATAATATTTTTGTATTCGTAAAAGTTTTAAAACTTAATCAGATCGAGATTTCTATAAAAATTAGTAACACTGAAAAAAAAATCAAATGAAAATCGAAAGTTATTAAAAAATAAAAAACAAACAGAGAAAGATCAAAACATTTCAAATAAATATAGATATACAAAAGGAGAAATGTTATATATTTTGTATTAAAATGCAATTTTTATACCACTACAACAAAACCCAATAATTCATTTCATTTATGACATTTGTTCATCATTACAATATAAAGCCTAAAGATAATAATATTATAATTTATTTTGATTTGTGTGTATATAAAGTATTATATATATATATATATATTATACATATATATATGCAGAATGTAGATATATATATTACTTTTATATTTTATATTACTGGTGCAGGCGTGCAGCAATAGATGAATATAATTTATTTATTAGAATATTTAGTGCAGCAGTTTCAAAATTAACGTCAACCAAAAATAATAAAAGTATAAATCTATAATAATTCTCCATTACGGCTATACCTGTCGATGTCATAACATTATAAATATATAGAATTTAAATATCCTGAAAACGTCATATCTAAACTGCATTATCCTCAAAAAAATATTAAAATGCGTTAAAAATGATTATTTTATTGCTGAATAAAATTAAATTCAAGAAAAAAGTCGAGATTCATTTTATTGCAAAACCAGTTTGATTGGTATTGTCAAACTCGAATAAAATTAAAATGAGATGAAATAGTGGGTATATATATTTTTTTTATTAATTTTGACATTTCAATTTATGTGACATACCTATAGTTCTTTTATATTTTAAATTTTTAAAAAAATGCTAAATAAATCGGACATGCAATAACAAATATTTCTTAATATAGTTTTTTTAAACTGTTAATTCTATTAATGTAATAATATATATATATATGTATACATGAACATTATTTTTTGTTTGGTTCATATTTGGCTCTTTTAGATTTGCACATAGGCAACAAATCAATTTTTTCAAATTAAAACCACTATTTTTATTTATAAAAACATGCAGTCATTTCCATTTTATATACTTGTAATTCAGTAAATTTATGATTTAAGACCATGATACGTCAAAATTGTTTAAAACATTTCATCTATGCCCAAACTTAAGTGTTGAATGTATGTCAAAATTAAAACATACAATAAAATATGTAATTTTAAGTATTCTATTAAGTACATAAAAAAACACAATTAACATTTATTAAAAACTTGAGAAGATATAAGAGTGTTTCCTGCAGTTATTTCACTACAGGTATATTTATTTTAAATGTCAATGATGATATTGTGTGTTCTTGAAATTATGGCTTAGAAAGCATTTTATCATGTGTTTCAGTCTTCAGATAAAAGGTGTACAAATACATCGAATTCCTAGCCTCAGTTATAAATTATAATGATAAATACATAGTTATTATAACGATTTATACGGAACGGATGTAAAATAGAACGTTTATATTATATATGGTTATCAAAACCTTATTACGACGCACGTCCACTTTTCATGTAGTTTTCACAAATGGACGGACAACGGACCACGAAAAACGTCTTTAAAATTTGTAAATCTACATTTTATTTTTTTTAATGTCACATGAGAGTGAAAAAATTTGTTAAAGTACACATAGAGGACAATATAGTAAAATAATATAAGTGTATACTGTATATTATACTCCATAAAATATAGTTATGTCAGGACATATATTATTAATACATAATATAAGTAATAATATATTTAACCTACTTGGTACATTGTATTATGTGGTTAATCGTATACCATAATTTTTGATGGAAATTAAATCGAGTTTGATAAAAAAAAATAAGAATATTTATATCAATCAGTAATTTATACTATTATATTAGTGTATCTTGGATAATTATTATCATAATATGAATAAATTATGATATAAAACATAAACAAAGGGATTAAAAATATTTTTTAAATATTTTAAAATGAATGAATAAATATTTAGTATAAGTACCTACTAAACAATTCAGAAAATAATACTTAGATCATCTGAAATATATACTCTGATTGCATGCAGTATTATGAATAGATTGTATACAATATATAATATAACGATATAACGTTATAACATAACGACAATTTCCACAAAAAAATTGTTATTTAATTAAACACTTCTACTACTTATAAAAATATTCTTTGAAGGAAATCGTCTTTATTATGAAAAATTAATTTATAATAGGTAGACCATAACTATAACTATTCATTTTTGATTAAACTTGTAATGAGGAAATTTGTTTGGGAAAACTTTCTTATAACCTTTAATTATTTGAAATTTATACGACCCGAATCAGTACGCGAGGTAAAGAAACTATACTAGTACTATACACAGGGCCGTACATAAGGAACTGTTCTATTGGGTAATTATTAACCAAAAATTTAAAACAATATCAACTATAGACTTTGTGAAATGAATAAAAAAAATTCTAAATACGACCCTGCCAATACTCACACCAATTTGATAACATTTCCCGATAAACCTTTGTTAAAATGTTTGAAATTATAAAAATTATTCCAAAATAATTATAGGTATTCATTATCACTTAAGTAATTAAATTTTTATGTATAAAGGTGGCGAGCTCTATGTTTAAATTTTTCTATAGGTTTTTATAGATTAATTACAAATAATCACCACATAAATATTTTCTTTATATATAATTATATTCATAATAGATGCATTTTTTCTATCAAATAATATTATAAACAATGATATTTATCACAAAATTACATGTAAAAATGACATGTTTCAAGCACAAAATTCTCTCTAGTTGTTTTTTTATATTGTTATCTACTAACTTTTTTTTTTATATATAAGGGTGTAGAATTTATGTAGAATATAATAATAATACTTACCTAACTATAACTATATACCATCATCATTCTCTAATCACTACCTATATCTGATATCATCGAAACACTATAAAAAAAATCTATTATAGGTAGATATAACAAAAAAACTGCCTTTCGTATTTTATATAAAACATATTAAAAGGATGCCACACACCTGCTTTTTAAGAGGTTTTGTTTAGGCAATTTTAAGGATATTTTTAGAAAAATTAAAATCTCATGTTTGAAGAATATTTAAATAAATTTGAGAAGTAATTAATAATCTTATACCAGTAATATATTATTTTTATTGTGGAGTATTAATAAATAATTATTAAAAACTAGGCAAAACGTGTTTCGGGAGATGCACGTTTTTGAGAAACTGAGAAAATGAAAATGAAAAATGTTATGACCTCTATAGAAATTTAAACATTGTAAAATAATCTAAATTTTTAAGTGAGCGATTTACAATAAAATTATTAGAAGTCAACTTATAAGACATTGAATTTCTCAGAATTTTCTATTTTTAAAAGTCTTATAACTCGACTAAAAATAAGTTTATTGAAAATCGCCCATGTAAAAATGTAGATGATCTTATGATCTTTAATTCTTTTATAGAGGTTCTTGTATGCTAAAATAATTTAGTTTTCTAGAAACTTGCATCTCCCGGCAGTGTAGCATCCTCTGAAGTTACTTTATAAATTATAATATATACCTAATATATATATATTATGTTTATAGTGCATACACATATTATGTATTTTTCACTGACATAACTCAATTTCATAATTTAATAACATAAGCATATGTGTATACATTTTTTAAATAAGTATATTGGTATTCGGATACTTAATATTTTTATGTCTTTCCAATATTTCTGGCGGGGATGATTTCGTTTTCTTACTATTTTTATGGGGAGGATTTTGAGCTAATAATATGTAATAATTCACCATGGAGGAATACATCGTTTAAAATTTTTTCGATGTTTTGTTGGAATTCGATTTTCGAAATAATGTTTTATTGTATATTTTTTACAATTGAATATTTACGAAATACGCATTTCTCCTATGCTAAATTTTTAATTTGTTAATACGATTTTTAAAAATCGGCTTCCAACAAAACAATATATAGTATGACTTCTCTCATTTCAAACGGTTGTACATACAGTTACACGGTATTTGAATTGCGTAAATATGGTTTTTTTTTTTTTTTTTTATATATATATAAATATCGTGATTACGCAACAATAAAAAAATGTTACCGACACAGGTCTATTTTTAAATAACTTTCAAAATATATTTAAAAAATTTAGAATTCGTTTGGTTTTTATCTTTCCGAAAATTGCCCAATACCTTTTGAAAATCGGGTGTGTAGCGTGCACGAAACAAGCAATACACAATTTGATCACGTATTTTTTATTCACTTATCCACCAGCAAAACATATACCTTCGTATATATATATATTATACTGTCCCTATTATATGGGGTACCGGGTATACATATATATATATATATATAGGTTTGTATTGTCTATATAGGTATGCACACGGAAACTACGGCATACGTCATACGACAATAATATCGCTATATTATTATTATTTCATTATTATACCTTAAACCTACGTTACTAGGTATATTATTTTTGTACACACACACACACACACACAAACGTATTATTTTAAAACGAAAATTTTTTATAACGGTGCGTATAGGCGCACTGTACATTATGCAGACATGTGTTTTTTGAATGTGAGTATAGATGGAGTCGGTAGAGGAGGGAGCTACCCTTCAATCAGACCATATACCGGGTGGTGTGATTCTTTGAACACGATTGTATACACGTTTTCATGTTTAGGAATAGGTACGTGTTTTTAAATTTAATTTCATGTAATAATAATAATAATAATAATATCGTGATAGGTACTACGTTTAACGAATTAAATCGATTTTTTTCTATTTTATATTAAATGTTTCTACTAATATACCTTTGTACGCAAAAAATATTATAGCACAACAACTTAAAATAAATTAATGTATTTTTATTAAAAAAAAAATTATAATATTTTAAATGAGTAAACGAATAAGGCATTATTGTATAAAGGAGATTGACGTATAACACGAGAACGAAAATCATGAAGGTTAAGAGCGGCTAAATTATGCAGTTTATATAGTATAGGTACACACTACACAGTTCTGAACTAAAATGCTTCATACAAGAGTAGCCAAACGGTTAATATTGATACTAATCCAATATCAATAAATACGTCACAAAAACCATTAAAAATTACACCATGTGAAGTGATTTCGCATAATTTATTTTCTGAATTATTTTCTTGATAAAATCGAAAAGCTTTTTAAATAGTTTTAGAATGATAAAAATCTTATACAACGCATCTAAAGGCTCGATTTTTAGTATTAGTTTTTCAATAAATCTAATAAATTTTAAAATGTTCACAGATATCATAAACTTTAATTTAAAATGGTTTATTAAAAATATAAAAAATTGGAAAATTGGGTTTTTAGCCGAACTGTACAATGACATTTCTATTAAAAATTGTGTTAAATAAATAACTCTTCATGAGGGAATTTGTAATGGCCTTTGTGACTTTTTGACTGACTTGCCGTGAATTTCTCGTCTGAAAAAGTATAGGTGTTGGAAAAAAAACTGTTGAACTGTGTTAAAATGATCATCCATAGTGTAGGTACATAATATTCATAATATTAGCATTTGTTATTTTATATTATATTTGCAAAATGGTGGAAATAATATTCAGTGAATATTATTCATATACAATAAACCTCCCCTAATAACATTTTACGGTTTTGAACCTTTTTATCTATATATCTGTCTATTTGTCTATTTAGTGTGTGTGTGTGTGTGTGTGTGTGTGTGTGTGTGTGCGCACGCGCGAGAGTGTTTACCCTTGGTATATTGTGGCCTGTGGCATCCGACGTATGTAAAATGACCAGTGTTATAAGATCATTTTTCGATGTGAGATCCAAAATACCGGATCTGATAACGTTTTCCACTAAAATGAGGTCAAATAGTGTTATTATCACAGATATATATACCTATATATACTACTATTTAGATAGCGGATGGTCGTATAATAGTGTGTCAGTATTCGCCATATGCTATAACACGGTAATGTTTACAAATAGTAAATGATAATGGACAATGATAATTTTATTATTGATTACAATATTATTAGTTGGACGGCATAGGTTCAATTATACATTTTGCATTTTCAAATTGCTATAATTTTCTTATTAAAAGTCGTATACACTTGATATTTTCTCTAAATTTTTTGTTTGGATTAAGAATACTAAATTTGAGGAAAAAAAATCTTTTTCATGATGGAAGATAGAGTTGAATTAACATCCATAAAAGACGGCATAGGTACAATTGTATCTTCATATATTTTGTATGGAAATAATGCAAGAAAAAAGTTTTTCTGAATCTTAATTTTATTAGAAAAAGAGAATACACTTTATTTCTTTTTTAATTACTTTTTACAAAGGGATATCAAAATTTCGGGCTTTTTGAGGGAAATTTGTACGTACTGATTCTGTAGGGAAGATGTATGATCCGAATAAGGGGAGGTAAAAAAGGTCCAATTGTATAATATAAAATACAAATAATTATAATATATATTAATGTATTGAACAAACCTATGTCTTGAATATATAATAATAATATATATAAAATCATTATTAAATTTTATGAACTGGTATATATAATAATAATTATATTAATAGTATAATAACAATATTCAAAAAAATAAAAGTAGATAAAATATGATTCAGATATTATTGAATTGAACGTTAAGACTGCTATCACCTATCAATAATAAAATGTGAACATTGCCGTGTTGGCAAATGGCTACCATTGACACATTTCCTATAACGGTTATTATACCACCGTCCGGGCTATCTAGTTATAATATAATATATTTGTGGTTGTTATTACATATTTACTCGAAATTATCGGGATATCATTTTATGCGGAAAATAAGAAATCTTTGTGTACTCGTATTGTAGTACGGGAGTGTGCAACGCAGAGCGCAGTAGGTACTGTTGAATGTGTGGAAATATTTGTCACATACCTTTATGGAAGTCCTTTACTAGGATGGAAGATCCTAGTGTCATTGCATTAAAGTAACATATATAATATTATGTTTGGTATAAATTTATATCAAAATTATTATACGTACTAGGTAGGTAGTATATATATTATATTATATTCTAAGTTCTCGCAAATGCATCCATGTGTTCCATCGATTGACCGCCATAAATCGTTCGTTACGGCTCATTTATACTTTAGCGCAGAGGACGTTTTATGTGTGTGACACGACCTGGCTAAATAAAAAACAAACGAATTCCGGACGGGGGAGGTTTTCGGAAGTAAGTATATAAACGAAAAAATAAAGTAATTCGTTTTGAGCGCGATGCGCGAAAGACGTTTATTAAAACAACTCAAAAGAGAAAATATAAAAATTACAAAAATGAAACAAATGAAAATACTACACGTGAGTATGGGAAAAATAGAGGCGGACGTGTCTCCGTACCGGACGACGCTGGAGAGGTCGGTCGTGCGAACGCGTTGTTCGACCAGCGGTCGTAGGCGGAGAGAGCGAGTCGACCGGAGCGACCGGCCGCTTCGTCCCGACGGAGGTAGATATCGTTTGGAAGGGATACGATCGAGTAGGTACAAGGAACATAAATATAATTACAAATAATTCACAACACAATGAATAATTATACTAAAAGAAAATGGTAACCCTGTTGGTGGTGTACGATCTGTATCACCACAATACCATAGAACATTATAGAAATGTCACTTAAGGTGATAACAGTTAAAAACTGAGGACCGGCCTGGAAGTTATCATCAAACGTAAAACTGAGGACGGGCCCTGAAGTTAGTAACGTTAATTCCGTTATATATTATATATATTTATATGCATTGATTAATGCAAGCATCTTCAAATCACCGATTATATAGTGATTACAGTACAATATCTGTTATCAACATTTATCAACAACTGTTATTTTCAACATCCAAGGTCACCCATTTACTTTACATAGAAACATAGGCAGTGACATAGCCCTGTTTGTACCTACCTACATGTGGATAAGTACTCAGTACTACCATTGATTATATAATATGATATAGGTACCTAATATTATATTATATAATTATCGAATTTTGGAAGAGTGGACCGGGTGACGGAGCCCCTCTACTATATTATAATATTTTGAGAGCACCCTTACTAATTTTACAGTACATGAGTTATTGAGTTACATAGTTTGAGGGAACGTTCATTTATTGAAAACCCGAGAGTACCTACCCTACCCCTTCTTCTATTTTTCCAATTCATTAGATATTATAATCATTAGTCAGTGGCATTGTACTATTATCTATAGTACCTACTTTAATATTGATTTTTTAATGACCAACGATAAAGAAGTAATGTAAGTTTTATGTACAGAGAATCGATTTTATTTTATTTAAAATCACTATTATTACATAAATTACATACATAGATATAAAACAAAATAAGTATATATAAATAATAATACTGTGTAGGTAGGTATTAAGAAGGCTCGCCGATTCACGCGCTCGTTGGAGAGCTCGATTTTGGTAGACTCGTTTCCTATTTGGCCCGGGAACAACCTGCCGACAATTTCCGAATATTCTCTACTCACATCACTAATCACATGTGCTCAATTTTATCTTAATATTGTATACTGTTTTTTTTGTTTTGGTTTTTACTTTTTATTGTTTAGTCATAAAAATATAATAGCAATCAAGAACAATTAAAGGGAGGGGGTATTACCACCACCCCTTTTCTGGAGAGTAGTCGGCAAATTGTTTTTATTTACCACGTTTTGAAAAGTATTTCGGAATTTTCGGCAAATAATAATATATATTATATATTGTTCGACACCCTCCCTCCCCCCCCCACAAATATGTCTTCGGATCGTCCTTGATATAAATTAATAATATTATCGCAACACATTTTAATAATAATCACTTTATAGTTAATGAAGGAAATAAGGGCGAATAAAAAATATTACTTCTCACAGTTCAGATATATTTCAATATAAAATCCATATTGTCAATAATATTAATCAGTAAACCGCATAACTCAAAAAATAACGGAAACGTTCATTATTATCTGTACATAAATATTATAGACACAACATAATACTATATTATGTCTAGTATGTACAAATACATATACAAATAACAAATTATAAACGTATATGTAATAGATAGCATCTAGCAGACATCCTTGAAGTTTCGGGCAGAATAAACTGCTGTGCATTATTATATTGTATTATAATTATCAATATGGATGTAATATTATATTATAATGTATTTATGTATGTGACAGGAAATATGATTATTTCCATTAAATTATTTACTTATAAATTGTACAGTATAAAATGTACTTAATTACAGCACCTACATAATATTCTCAGTTTATTTTGTATAATCCAATACTATAAGATAACAATATGCGACAAACGTTATTACCATTATCGCCAACAGTCGCCCCTAAGAATCGTGGTGTACGTGTATGTAAAGTTGCTTATGTAACGGATAATTTTAATAATGGAAAAGTACAGTAAAATAATTTATTGTGTAGAAAAGATAACATTTTTTTATCATTTGGCTATAGTCCACTTATTTTGTTTAGATTTAACTGAATAATAATGTTATTAACTAATAATAATACTATTAATATTATATTTTTTTATTTTAATTTATTGAACTATTATAAATGCATCATTTGTTTCAGTTTTTTTTTAAATTTTATATGTTTACATTTATAAATATATAGGTATAATGTACAATTAAATATATTATATATACATATACTATACATATATATATATATATATATTTTAACAATTGCATTTTTTGTGATAATTATGATTTAAAATTTCATCGATAAGGTATTTACAATTTAGACATATATTTGATGTTTTATTTATAAAAATTATTAAGAGGATTAGAAGCGGTCATTAATTAAGTGGTTTTGTATAGGCAATTATTTAATATATTTGAGTTACGCAGTGTGTTTGTGTCAGTAGTATTTGGTTTTTAGTGTGTGTAAATAATGCATAATAATGATAATACTGGCGTGTACACTTGCATGCACAGGCAGATGTCAATAAATACGGCTACCGTATTTTAAAAGATACTAAATTCCATTTCTAACATACTGATTGTCCTAGTGATGAGATAAAGATTCTGAAAACTGAAACTGATTTATCGTAAAATCTACTTTAGAACGACTTTTCCACTTTTTAAATTTTAGATTCTGAGCGTAGCGAGGAGCTAGTGGTTTTACAATGATGTTTATTTTTTTATTTTTTTTTTCTCTCTGTTAACAAATTTACTACCAGAAGGAGTGCTCCGATCTATACAAGCTTACATGGTTTCCGGTAGCAAATTTCATCTAGTTGGTACATTAGAGAGGTAATTTTGCGATTTTCTCAATAGTTTTTTAATATGTAGGAAAGACTACCAAGAATTGATGAAAAAATTGTAAATTTACGGTTTCGTCAAATCGGGAATTTTCATTTCTTCATAATTCCGAAAATAAAGACTTGAAAATCTTGAAAATTTTATCCAATATTTAATTTAGTAATCTATTTACGATGATTAAGTTTTTTTTTTTATTTTTTGCAATTTTGGGCTATTTATAGACATTTTAGTTTTCGAGGTTTCTAAGTCCTAAAAGGAGTAATTTTCGGTTTTAAGGTCTGAAAATTTTATACAGCGTTAAATATACGTTACGCTAACTAAATTCAAAAAAGCTCCAAAATCCATAGTCACAATTTTTTTTTATAGTCATTTTAATTTTTCGACAAAATTATCAATTTTGAGGTATTTAAGTCCAAATAGTTGGTAAAATGAGATTTTAAGACCTGAAAAAAATTAGTATAACGTTTGTCGTGCATTAATTTAACTAAATCTACCTAATATTTTGTTCGTTTTCAATATTATATGTCATAAACTGAACATTCAATAAAATATACTGTATAATATTATGTAGTAATAACTGTACCTACATGAAACTGAGCTATTATAAATATATCATATTACATTTTAAAATATGTATAAGGTCACACTAAATCATATTTATTTCTACATTTTATCTTCAATGTAATGTTAAACATAGGTAGGTATACTGAGTAGGTATATAATTAATATTAAGAGTTATGTACACTACACCGAAGCTACGCTCAGAATCGTTTTATTGAACGCAATGATTTATCATTATTGCTTTCAAATGCAATACATCCACCTAGAGTATCCTGCCTAGTAGCGAAGTGCATCCACCCATTCATTTAGAACTGTTTGTGAGGCTATATAACAGAAAATACTTATGAAAAAAGTCGGTTGGTCCAATAGATTTTACTCAATAGCATTTGCCAATTTGTTAAATGAACGAATTTACATATTATGTTATTCGAAAATAACATTTAAAATTTAAATACAGAACTAAATAAATTATGATAATTTCTAATATTATAATAGAAAAATGTTACAAACTTTTAAAATATAATAGTGTAGTATCTCATTGAATACGTTAAGGCCGTGGGACGTTTGTATATATTCACCATAATATGTAACTATTCTTATAGCTGTAACTTAAAACGATACTTGAAATATAATTTTGAATCGTTACGAGTGTAATTGTCGCTCAGCCCTTAACTTGACTGAGTAAAATAAAAAATAAAAAAGTTATGCTTATGTTTACATTACTTTTGAAGATATCATAGAATATGAATATTATCAGTTATAACAATAACATGCTTCATTAACAGTATGGCCAAATCTCATAGAATAATGGGAATTTCCTACTGGTATGGTTACTTGGAGCCATTTCAAAATGTCGGACCATTTTTTTGGGCGGCCATAAGAACCCGTGTAAATATTTTACAATTTATTTTCCTTCTGTGTATTCTGTGGTAAAACCGTGTTTTAGTACTTTGAAATTTGATTATAAAATACCATTTAGTATTTTCTATATTAATTAAACGTACAAAAAAAGACGGTGTCATTTTATCAATAATTTTTTTTTTTTTTTTTGTGGTTACCTATTGCATTTACACTAGGAGGGTAGTATTTTCATATAACTATTTTATCATGTAAAAAAATGCCTTACATTATATATTATAATTTAAATGTACTTATAAATATTGGTACAATAAATATTTTTGGTAATTTATACTTTAAGTTGATTATACAAATATTTAGGAAGACGATACTTTTATTGGATTCTTTGATACATACTATCATAATAGTAAAATTTTTTCTATTGGTATACGTAAGTTTTTCTTGGTTTAATAATTACATTTAATGATATTTTAACATGATATTTGTTATTAACATTTATATATTTTTATGATAATTACTAATTCGAACGACCAACAGGAATTTCCTATCCTGTACTTTGGTTCAAAGATGGAACATCACCACACTGTGTTTCAGTTTCGTATAATAATATGTTATTAATCTTTTTAGTCAGCTGCAATTATTATTAACATTATTTGTATTTGGAATTAAAAATGTTTAGATTAGAAACAGAAAAAAAATTAATGTTTTTATTTGAAAATTCAAGTTTTTGTAAAATATTTAAAAATGCCCCTCCCCCGAAACATAAAAATATCGATAATAATTGCTGAAATAAAAAATAATATACAAAATAGTATTTATAATGATATTTGAATATAAAATATATATTGAGGTACATTTATTTGAAAACAGTACAATATTGATGAAAAACAATAATTCGTGTTGTTTCGCAACAGTATTTACTCTTTGCACACTGTAGAAATATTAAATATCTAAAATAAATTTGTTATATTAAGTCCATGTATTGGTTGTTGTCATTATTTTTTCATTATTGAATTCGATTTAAAATTTTATAGTTTACATTAATAACGTAAAAAAAAAAAGTTTTCCTTGATTGGTTTGAACTTACAAGCCCAGAGTTTAGATTACAATACACATATATGTAGCCTGTAGGTATACTCATACTTTTCGTATCGATCCGGTTTAACAGAGCGACAAACAATGTTTTAATATTTTATTGAACATCAACAAAATAATGTCATTATATACGATATTAATTACGGCCAAATAAACATGATGATAGAAATGATGTAATATACGTACTTACCTACTTAGTATTGTAACTAAGAGTTTTAGACCTTTAGACGGTTCACTTTAATACGTTTGTTTATACATTGACAATATTACATTTTATAATTTGTACGTATACTTACACAGTTTTCAATTATTTTATGTTCAGTTTTCTACATTAATAATATATATAACTAAAAAAAAGCTGGGCAGTATACGGCGTAGAAGCACTGCCTACGTTAGAATTTTATATATCTAGATCCTAAGATGTTTGTCTAAGATAGGCTCTTTTTTCCCCCCCAAAAAAAAAAATGAATAAATAGTATATACGTAAACAAATAATATGCTCAGAATCTAAATAATATATATATATTATATATATATATATGTGTGTCGTCAAAATTTCGTTATGCTCATGAAAACTACCCAAAAGGACGCAGCTAAAAAATGATCTCTGTAAAGTAGCGAAGAGAATTTCAAAAAGTTCTATATCCAAAAACTTTTATTTTACCTACTCCTTTTATATCCGAAAAAGTGTACACACAAATGAAAAATAAAAAAAGTGCTCATCATTGTGAAACCAATACATTTGTCCATACGATTAGAATCTAAAACAGAATATAGTTTATCGAAAAATATTGTACATATAATGTCGTCATACGACTAGGTTATAGGTTTTATTTCGTCTTGTAATGTACGAAAATGTAATTTTTATTGAAATAAAATTATGTATTTAACTTTTAATTAATAATTATAACGATATAGGTACTACCTTACCTAGTCTAAACAGACGCGTAGTCTGAAACCATTTATTATAATATTCAAACTTTCCTCATATTATAATCTCGTCTATTATGAGAAATGTGTAACTACTCGAGGTTATTTGATATTAATATACAATATAGAATTACAGGATTGTAAATTTTAAAGAGCCGTAAACGTCGTTTCTCAGTAACGTTGTGTAATTATCCGCATTGAACATGAGCTTTTCGTAAAATACGACAAAGATTTAAAACTTGTTTGAAGTTTGATTTTTTTAAAACTCAAAACTAATATTATTACCGAGAAAGTCCACACAGAAAAATACCTTTATTTATTTATTTATTTATTAAACGAAGATAATGGCCTCTACTGAACATGTTCGTGTGGGTTTCCACGAGTCCAGAAATTAAAATAAAATAATTATATAAAAATACGTTAAGTATGAAATTAAAGTTAAAGAAAGTTATTTTAAATAAGTAGTTACATATTGTAATGGGTATAATATAATTGATTGAACTCTTACACTATTAAACTCAACTACAATTAAAATTATAAAAAGTATTTTAACGTGAAATTTATGTTCGTTTTACAAGCAGTGGTTTTATATAGATATTTGATTTGTCAAGTACGTACATATATTTTGTTCATAACAGTAAGTAATCTGAATTTTTTTTTTAAATCTTATGAATACAACGGACGCTATTATCGTATAAAGTTTTAGAGATTGCGTTAGTTTTCTATGCATAGACTTAAGTCTTAGGCATATAATATCGTTTTCTAGTACTATATTTATGTTTTGAAACAGACAGGATGAGGTTATTCTTGATAATGGAAAGTACAGAAATGAAAGAAAAACCCCCTAGCGGTCAGAACGAAGTAGGGCGAGACCTCTCATATAAGTGCTGACGGCAGTCAACGTGTAAAGATTTTCATTCTGGTCGTTAAAAAAAAAAAAAAAAAAAAAAAATACAATGAATTAGGATTTCGGCTCGGGTTCCGGTCAGAACAAGTTCCTATAGAGGTTCTTTGATTTTGGTTTCCGGTAGAAAAAATTTCAGCGAAATAACCGGTTCCAAAACATGACCTTATTATAATAAACCTATTCAATCTATGTGTACCGATATATTATCATAGACCGATTGCTATCGGATCGTACGATGAGTGATACGCCTGTAAATCTCTGCGTTTTAATAATAGTTAAATAAATATTTGTTACCTATTGATTTTATATGGTTTTAAAATTTCATTTTTTAACCTCTTACCTTATTTTTTAACAACGCGCAGTTGATCGATTTTATCCACGGACGTCAAAGGAAACGCAGTAAACAATAAACGTGCAGGATAATTAGATGGGTAATATATTAGACGAAAGAACACGAACGATTTCGAAACAAAACTGTGTTTATTATAATATTAAAAACCAATATACACTATAAAACGTCGTAATAATATAATATTATGTATTTACAATAATTAAATTATTAAAATTATTTATTGTATTATATTATTATATAAATTATATACTTATACTCGTATAGTTTTCCACTTGTGATATGATATACGTGTACATATATAATATTATTATTATTATTATTATTATGAATGCTAGACGATATCAGTTTTTTTTTTTTTTTAATTTTAATAGTAATAGTCTTTTAGTTTTAATTTTATTATATTATTTATTTATTGATATAAACGGCGTAATTATACTTAAACTAAAAAAAAAACCGTCCAATATGTATAATAATATAATAAGTATATTTTTATTGAGGAAGTGCTAAACGTTTATTGCACCCTGTTCCTAGTATATAATTTAATCACATAATATGAATGGACATTATATAATATATATATTATAATGAATCGGATAATAATACATATAATATTATACATTTATCTGTCAAAGGAGACTTTTGAAATTACATTTTGAAAATTTAGATATGTTAAATACAATATTATAAGGTAGCCACCAAAATCGATAAAATAATTTTTAACATTTATATATATATATATATAAAAACCACTATCAGTCGTTTTTATTTTTTTTACACTAGTCATATGGAGTACTCTATTTTTTCCTGTATTCGTCTTCCAGCAGATATTTTCAATAAATAAGAATCAATAGCATTTTGTTTATAAATAATTATCATAAACCTAGTATTAAAATAACATATAATTATAGATAAAGTTCATTTTAAACATGAGAATAATAATATATCGATTAGTTACGAATAGGTTATTTGGAATTGGGTTAGATTAGATATTTGGTTAGGTGTTAGTAGGATCGTGACATACTAGTACGTTGGGCATATGGAGAATTGTATTTTATAATATATCTAATAAATAATCATACATTATTTATAAAATATTACCTATGTATGCGTTTGTATTATTTATTTTATATAAAATAGTAGAAATGGAAAGTAATAACTAATTATTTGATTCTTACAAAAGTTATCTATTTAAATTTAGTCATTTTAAAATATTTTATTTTTGAATTAAATTGACTACATTTTTGTTTTTATTAACACGAAAGTTATATTATATATAATGTATATCAGAAACATTGAAATAAATTTGGAAGTTACATTATTTTTATATTTTACACGTTAACTGATTTGGTGTTTTAAATCTTATGAACACAATATTTAGAGTGCATATATTCCGAAAGTATCAACGTCGATATTTATAATGAAAAATAAAATAAACATTTTTTAATAATGTTTAAAATAACTTTCAAAAGCTTCACGTTTGACGATGATATACTGAGTTCAACTATCTCAAGTACAATAATAGCTAGTTGTTTTCTTGTCTTAGATTTTTTTTTTTTTTTTAATAATTTAACACGCATTATTTTGTTGAACTTATTTATTATTCTATTCAATAGGCAGTAGGGGTTGAAACCTTGAGGGGTTCTTGGTTCCAGTTAGAACAAACTATTAAATTGGATCTAAATGTTCACTAAATATATTTACCAAGTATTTAATTATAATATTAAAGAGTCATTATGTATTCTTCTCCAAAATTTTTTTGGGTTTTTTGGTATTTATTGTCATAAAACAGGTTTCGAAACAGGATTTTCTGAATTCCGTACAAACCTCGGTTACAATCAATGGTTATAGTATTAATCGAATATATAAAATAACTTAATATATATTTAGTTGATGTTAAAAAAATTATCATTTCTCCCTTTCCATTTTTTTTATAGGTAAATTTATGTGCCATATGTACACTGTAAAACTAAACGGAATTTGGGTAGATATCAAAGTATTATTCTAATATGTATATTGTGTATTTATAAATTTATCAAAATTTATTCACTGTGGATATCGGTTATTATAACATAATAATAATATATCGGATAAAACGACCGAATTTCACTGGCCTCGTCAAAATCAACGTTATAAACGGTTTAAATCGACTATGTAATATATAGACACATTATTATTACTTTGTAGAATTCATATTATACATAATACGTACAAATATGAAATGACTAATGTTTACTACTAAATGTTTACGAATAATAATAATAATAGGTAAATATTATCTTCTTTGTTCGATCGGGGCCGGCTGGTAATCATATTAAATACAAAATATGGTGATTTAAAAAAAAAAATTTGCTAAATACGTTATAATATTGACTTTAATATTGCGACGCGTTATAAATAATATGTTATTAACTCGTAGGTGTTGATGCAAAGTTAATCGTAGAAAATTAATTAGTCTGATCCAATTAAAATAAATAATTGCATATTACGACCATATTATATATAACCATAATCGAAATTTTTCTATTTACATAATGAATATATTATAATATTACGTAAAACCCATTAACTTAATTGTTTATTCGAAATATGAAAATAACCGACAATATATTGTATTTGCCAATAAAATACAACTACGTCACTATATAATATACGTCCCACGAGGATTTATAGTCAAAGTAATTTAACGTAAATTAATAGACTTTAAAATTTATTCAAAAAAAAAAAATAAAAATAATAATGAAAAAAAATACTCATTTGGGCTTCGTTCTAAATTATTTCTGTCGTAAACGCATTATTATTTTATCGAAATTATATACATTTCAATATAGTAAATTTCAAGAGTTAATTTTTCAAAAAAATATCGACTAGTTAAATTTCTTTTAATTTCATGAAGATGGCGAGCATTAGGAATTAATTGATTTTTAGAAATTGCCTGGAAAATAGAATAAATATAGATACACAATAATTCGATTATACGAAAAATGAATGCCCAACTATTATGTTTTTTCAATAAATAATTACAAAAAATGCATACAAATTATCTATACTTTTTTAAAAAGTTCATCGATTAAAATGTTTGGATATTCGCTATATGATAATTTTTGTGCTATCTATAGATAAAATGAAATATTTTTTAGTTTTTACTGAACTAATAATATAATAATTACTATAATAACTGTAGTCTTTCGCCCAACTAATTATTTTAAGAAAACATTAGTATTTCTTCGGAGATATTACAATGAGTAAGTCCTCGTGGGATCATGTATTCACTCTTATATTGAACGAAACTTTTATGTTATATGTGTTAATTATTAATGTTAATGTTAATTATAATTCATTAGTCATTCTTAAACTGTATATTTTATGTTATACCTATCAATGTATTTTTTACTAAAAACTGTTCCTCTTTTGTGGCGGAAAGTAATAATATAACATTTACCATGTGTAATTAAAAAAATATATATTTCTTTCTGCCAGACTTTTGTGTTTATAAATATTAGAAAATAATATAACTTTAAGTAATTATGGTAATAAATTGAAAACCAAAATGAATTTTTTTTCTTACTATTTTTCATCTTGACAATTTTATAGTTCTATATTTATGACATTAATATGAATATCGAATATTGAAGCAATAGCTTATTACTTATTAACATTTACGTAAAGTTTAAAAGAGATGAATAGTATGGAAAACTAAATAAACATTATTTATATTCAGTGCTAATCACATCTATGATTTAAACTAAAAATATGCTAATAAAAAATAATTTATCTAAATAATATTTTGACATTTAAAATATATATATATAGGTATCTATTATACATATTGATATTTGATCTATAAACTCTAAATAATGTCCTAAAAAATCGCCTAAAAAAATTGTTTAAATGAATTTCGTTGAAACATGTTATCGTACAATAAGAAAATAAACTGATGAAAGTTGTATGTAATCAGCTAACGGCAGGTGTAGTGACATTAAAATAAATGTGGGAATTGTCTTATTTAAAACCAGATTACCTGATGCTGTTTTAGTAGATACAAAGTTAAAAAATACATATGTATATTTCAATCTTGAATGAATTTTAATTTTAATTTGTGTAATATTACTAGAAATAAGTTAAAAATGACCGAAAAAATAAATAATGTTCCAAAAACGTTAAAAAACCATTCATCTAAACGTTAAAAACTTTGAAAAATGCAAAGAATGCACAAAATAAAGTTCGTTGATAGAATATTGTATACTAGAAATATATTTGTTTCTTAGAAAGCATCGTGTCAAAAGCATTCCCGAAAACAGTTGCAAATGCATCGAAATCCGTGCCCTAGCATTACTATTATCCGGAAAAATTGCGAGTAAAAAAAAAAAAAAAAAAGAGTAGTTTTACATCTTCTTATTTCCTAAACACTAATCTACTCAGGTTTAAACCTTTACATATTAGAGGAGTCGAAAATGGTTTTTGATAGCTGCGACAAGCACAGTTACCAAATTATTGGACGGGTTTGTCAATTACGGCCGGCTTACAAAATAGAATATAGATGCTACCAGTGAGAATCCCCTCATTTACTACTTGGGAGTGAAACCGGGGACCTTAAATAAGGGAAATACGAATTTCGACCATTCCACCATATTCGACCCCTAGTAAAAATAAATCGTCTACATAAAAATTAGTAAAAAAAAAAGTATTATCATATTATCATATTATAGTATTATCATAATTATTTATTAAATCATTTATGAACCATAAACATTGAATGAAAAATATTGTAGGTATATTTTATGTTAAAAAAAAACATCCGGTAGATATTTTCGAGATATAAAATGAAATATATAGATACTATTAATGTATAATTTATTCCTGCAGCTTGTTACCCGAATGGAATAAACGGATCAGTCGTACAATATCGCCAACTTCGCGGATATTATTACGGCGATATTTTTGTTTCGAAAGTGAAGTTGTCGTGTTTTCAACGAGCTGAGCTTTTGAGGACTTTCAGTGACGGTATTCGCATAAAAATCCATAATCCACAAAACCTATCTGCAGGAAATTTGGCTGAATTACGGTATTTTATAATATAGAATATTAATTATTATTATTATAAATTATGTATAACATACTCGTATAAACTTACGTTAGTTGATACCGTTGTATCTATGTATAAATGTCTAATGACGTAATTAATTAATGATAAAAGTTGACGTTGATATAATATTGTGTACAGGCACGTTAATGGAAAACAACGGCTCCATAATATTTAGAACTTTGAGACCTATTTTTGCAGACGTACTCGAATTTTTTTCTAAACAATTTTTCACAAATTGTACATTATATTATGTATGCACTTTTAGGGATCGGTAAGTGATTTATTTAAAATGGCATTCCATGAATCGACCGAACAAAAATTAATCAAAAAAGAAAAATGATCGAAATGTATTAAACATTTTAATATACTATGAATTGGCCCAAGTACATTTTGGTAAAACTGAAATGACATGCTTGTTTATTATATAATGCATATGATATCTATATTTATATATACACTGAACCAAATATCATTGGTAGAATTAACAATATGCAATAATCAAATTTTAACAAACGAATATTTGTTGAAATCATTCAGTTTTTATTATTTTAATGTATATATTGTTAAATTAATAAAAAAATGTGTTTACAATAACAAATTAATTTTGTAAATTTCACAAAATATATTTTATAATCTAATAAGAATAATTTGTAAAATTAATACAGATTTTATAATTATAATAAAATATGTTATTAAATCGAAAAAATATTGATTATTTTGATTAACAAATGGGCGTTTGTTCTACGAAGAAAAAAGAAAGAAATGAACACAAAATATTTGCAATTGAATTAACAAAATATTTGTTAATTCAAATAAATTTGTATTCAATTGGACTATTTCTCCCAAGACATTGATAAAAGATATTGTTAAATTAATAACACGTTTTGGTATTTTACCGTTAAATTAACAAACATTATATTGGAAGTATATGAACAACCATATTATTAAATTAATCTATATTTTCATTGAAATCACAGATATATTTGGTTGAGTGTATATATATATATTAAGTATGCGTGATATGTCTTTGGTCTTCATATCAATATATATATATATATACCGTGGTATACAAAAACTTAGATATGGAATAATCGCTATCACGTGAACAGATTTACTTATAATAACTTATATTTAATAATATTAGTAAACGGCCCTTTTCATCTCGGAGCGGTTGTCATTAGATGACCGGCGGGCGAAAAGGAAATATTATGCGTATAATCAATATAAAGAAGTAAAGTACCTAATAATAACGGTTCTTTAACATAAATATAAATGCATTTCGAATTTGTATGTTGTATTTATAATTTATTATTAATAACTATTTATTACTATTATTGTGCTGATCAATCGTCCCTTGGCGATTAACTGTTTGCAATCAATTATAACGTGTACGTACACATATTACATTCAATACAAATGAAAATATTTATATAGAAAATGTAGGCATTCATTTTTAAATGGCCGATAATATTTTGTCATGCACTACCAAAATATTTTCATACTTATATTTAAAAAAAAAAATAAATATATATATATATAAATCAATAACAGATTTAGTATCTTCATCGTTAGAAATCGGGGAAAAAATCGATAATTAATCAAGTGAAAATGAATTGTATTTTTGTGTTGTCTTATGTGCGGTCGTGGTTTGGAAATTCACTTAACGATACACGCAGCCCAGTACGGGGTATAGGTACATCATAAAATAATATTTCGTTTGAATATATTAAGGATTTTATATAAACGTTTTTAATACATAATTTATACGTAAAACCCTGTCGTTTTCCCCGTGTCGGCTCTATATATATATATATATATACTATATACTCGGCAAAACAGTCTATCCTGTATAATATATACACGTTAAAACTGTTTTATCTCTTGGCTTTAACAGCTAAATATTTATTTAGGTTCATAAACGAAACGGCTGAATGTATATATTTTTATTTTTCCAGATATTACTTTACGTATACGGTGGTGGTGTAAAAAGGCATATTCAGTACCTATTCGGATAATATGCGTTTATGCGGGAAGCACTTGGAAAACGACGGAGTGCGAGTTAAAAATCCAATTCAGTACATTTAATTTTTAGTTGTTGTTTTAATCGTAAATCTCGTTTATCGGAAAAATAAATGTACGTATATTATGTCATTACATATCATGTAATAGCGTTCAAAATGCGAAAAACGGTAACGGGCGTATGAAAAAAAAAAGTCACAACTGATTAAGGCTGGAAACTTAACGTTTTCGGTTCCGGTTCTGTAAAAAATATTTTAAGCTTTCTAAGGGTTTAGAGGTTCTTCAAAAAAAAAAAAAAAAAATCAAAAATGTAGGCTCTGTTTCTGGTACACCAGGTTTAGTGTAATAACCTGTTCCTATATAGGTTCTTTAAAAAAAAAAAAAAAAAAACTCAGGGTTTCAACCTCTGCTATTGATAATAATGAATGATATTATAATATTTTAACGCGATTATTATATATTATTAAATAATTCGTAACAAAACACATCGAACATATTTTTAAATATAATTATTTTATTATTATACCTATATTATATATTTACATTTTACCATGGTTTTTGAGTAGGTAGACTTAAAACCATCAACTTATAAAATATGTATCGACGAATAAAATATTAGGGGAGAATCAATAACATTATTATATCAACAAAAATGAAATTAATGTTTTTCGATTAGTACGAATGAGAGTTTTTTTTCGAAACTTCAGAACTGAGCAAATAAAACAATTTATTGAAAAAATAAAAATAAACATCTCTTAGATTTAATAATAAATAGTAAGCGAATAATACCAATATATACTGTATAATAATATGTGATATATATATACAACGCTGCGGTATAATATGTAAGTACGTTAATAACTTTTTCAATCATAAAAAATTTAAATAGAGTCGATATGCATTTTATTTTTTGAAAATAATTAATTAATTTTTCAATCAATATAATAATGTTTTGAAAGCTGTTGAATTTTATATGAGGACTGGATATTGTATTCATTTGCATATATATACTATATAGCTATACAGATAATATAGGTATAATGTGTTATTATTACATTATTGGATTAATTTAATGATTTTTTTTTTCTACGCTTATAAAATATGACTTCGACGAAAACATATTATTATGAATATTAATTGTTATTATAATGTATGAGTAAAATGATGTATATTAATAATTTTATTTTATATTATAGTAGTAGGTACATGTCAAAGGGATGCTATGGAAGATAAAGTACAACATTGATTTTTTACCCATTAAAATTTGATAAACATTTACTTCGATACCAAAAATCTTAAACAATAATTTGTTTTAATAATTAAATAATAGAAAATATTTATAAATATTTTATTTTATTTTATAAGTTTTGTTTTTATTCAATTGATATTTATTTTGTATTCTTATGGTTCAAATCAACAATATAATTTAAATATTCAAAATATATACACATTTTAAATTTAAACTTAATGTAGGTATTCTATCGACAACAATATGTAATCGTTTGTTTATTTATTTTTGTAAAAATCTCTGGAAAAATTTCGTGCTCCCTGTCGTCTATTCGAGAGTACCCATTTTTACAAGTTGCCTAAAAACAGTTGCATACAAGATATCGGAAATACGCTTATACAATAAGTGACAGTGCAGTAGTATAGTGAATGGAGATGAGGTCTGAATGACGTGCAGTTTGTCGGGTATATACCCAATTTGTCAATAATATATTAAGATTTGAGCGCGTTAAAAAAAAAAAAAACAATAATCCTGTTTTGTATCGTGAACGATATTATAACATCAATGTTGTTATTTAGTTATGGAAAATGAACGAAGAAAAAGAACGGAAAAAAAAACCGACGGTGGCAAATTTGGAAGGGGGGGGGGTGCGAACGGTAAGATTACACTGACCCTCGAGTGAGGTTTAGGGTGACATTACGTTCGGTTTGCCTCGGTGAAATTGCGAACATTTATTATTCGTTATTTTCCCGCTATATATAATATATATCCAACATTTTAAACCGTCCGTTATTGAGTACTTTTAGGTTCGAGTGAAAAAATTCGGGGTCGTCAGGGGGACGAGAATTTACGGGAAAAAACACGCCTTCGTGAAGTTTGCAGCACAACTATAATAACAGATACCTATTTAATGTATCCAACAAATTTGTTGGACATTGTTGGAGTATTCCCGAAATTTATTGGTCGTTATTTTCACCGCTAGAGCATTTTTAAGTTTTGTGCTGCTAACTTTACACTAACAGCACAACATTTTGTTAGAGTGTTTTTTCTTAATAAATCTTATAGTGATTTCTAGATATTATTCATTATATTTATTTGTATTAATATTGTAGAGATTGTTGGATATTGTTGGAGTACTCCCGAAATTTGTTGGAAATAATTTTTCACGTGTATGTGTGTGTGTGTGTGTAGATTACGCCGTACCTTCAAATTTTCAACGAAAAACTTGTATTTGCATTTTTCATTTTCATTCACTTCCAAACATATTGTAGACATAAGTACGTAGACACGAAATAAAAACAAACTATAATTAACAACATAATTATAATGTCCTGCTCTAACGAAATGTCGTGCGGTCGGTGTAAAGTTAAGTGCAGCGCAAAACTTAAAAATGCTCTGGCGGGGAAAATAATGTTCGACAAATTTCGGGAGTACTCCAACAATGTCCAACAAACTACGGACAAATTTGTTGGACACATTTAATAGGTGTCTGCCATACGTTGGTGCTGCTAACTTTACGAGGGTGGAAAAAACGATAAGTAAATGATATTATACGGTGGATGAGGGGTGGAGGGGAGGGGAGGGGAAATAACTCTGTCGCCACCGGACGCACGCGAGTACCTACGCTCGCCGCCCGTTTAAAAACAATTTTTTTTTTCTTCTCTCGATCTCCAACTTTTCGAACGTTCAGCTTAACTGACGTTACAGTCGTCCACGCCACCGCCACCGCCCCCGCCGCCCGTGGTGTCTCTGATCTGTTGTTTGGTCTTGCGGCTGCACCGTCTGATCAGGCTGCGGCTTCGCGGTTTCGCGCGCTCCTGCTGCTGCTGCTGCTGCTGCTGCTGCTGGTGTTCGTCACGGCCGTGGCCGGACGCCGCGCCTCCACCGCCCACCGGCCCGGACGACGTGGCGGCCGCCGCGTTTTCCGCACGCCTCGACGACTTGGTGTGGCTGACGTACGCGCTGGACCGGCGCTTCAGCGGGCACGCCGCCTGGTCGTCCGGCCCGTTCAGTTTCCGGGACAGGACCAACAGGCACCTGAACAGCTCGCGCACGTTGACGTTGTCCTTGGCCGAACACTCGATCAACTTGACCCTGCGAAAACCACACGAATTTTATTAATACGCGTCGGGCTCAGATGATTTCCGTGGTTGCTGCAGTGGTGGGTACCTCGGGACCCGGGGGGGGGGGCGAACAGAGCGAATAAAAAACGGACAGAACAATAAGTACGAATCGCGGACTTAGCGAAACCAAAAAGGGGGCACGAAGTGACCACTAAATCGTTAGCGAAACTTTTTAAGACCTATCCAACGATATTCGTATTTGGTTTGTTGGATGTTGCAGTTGAAAATTTGTTGGAGTTTGTTCGAGCCCCTCCCCGCTCCTTCTACTTATCCCGCGTTAAACGTTGTTCGGCTAACTATCCACTTAACGTTACATTTTCCATAAAACCGTTCAAAAACCTTACAACAATATTTAAACAGATTTGTTGGACATTGTTGTTGGAGCCCCTCTTTTCACTTATTCCCCGTCAAACTCCTGTACCTACTGTTAAATTCACACTTAACGTTTCGTTTTCCATAAAACCGTACAAAAAACTTCCGACAATGTTTAAACAGACTTGTTGCATACTGTTGAAATGTGTTGGAATTTTTTTTAGCATTACGTTTTTCATAAAACCCATAGATAATAAAGGAATGGACGGGCCACTTCTATACGTAATACACGGAGCGTTGGATGTACGGTGAGCATATACGTTACCACAATGGTAACTGTGGTTAGTGGTTGTGGTAGTTATTTATATTTGAATAGATAAATAAATACTTTGGAAAAAAGTGATAACCCAGTAAATCACTCAAATTTAAAAGTATTATGCTATATTCAGTACGACCTATGAACGCGTTCATTTAAAAGGCATTAGAACGAATTTGTGAACGCGTTCCATTTCTTAACGAACGTGAGTGATTTTACTTCGTCCATTTAACGTTCATATTACATTTGATATTGTATGAAATTTATATTATTTTTAATTTTCATCATACATTGGAGACACGAATATCAATAATATATAAATTTAATCTATGATAATAATACCTAATAAATTATAAAATTAAAATTAAACTGATTGTATTTCAATTTTAATGTAACAGTCATTTAAATATAGACGTGCAATAAGTTATAAATAAGATTAGTTATGCGTCTACGTACTTGTATTCTACGCTATGAGGTAATTTAATTTTAAACACGTGTACAGCCTACAGAGTACAAAGTACAGTGGAATTATCGTTCTATTAACTATTCGTATATACTATATAATATATATACGTACGCTACATTATCGTGGGTATTTTAGGGAAACAGCCTCGCTTGCGTATGTCGCAAATTAAATCGAAAATATTAAAATCCTACGATTTGTTGTGAAAAACCACTTTACGTAAATGACAAATTAATTGAAATACGATTTAAGTGTACTTCTTTCAATCGCATCTATTATGCCAGGTCACTCGGACCGTTTAATTCGAAAATATACCCCGATAAAATAAAAAATATTGATAAAAATACTATAAAATTATCAGTAAAAATATTGATTGTACATATACAAACTATGATAATTTTGCCATGAAAAGACTCTAAAATACTTGGACTTCAGAATGTTTTATGAAGTCAGGAAAAAAATGATCATATAAAATACGAGCTAAATACAATAAGTTGATATTATTTCAAAATCAATAATACGAATAAAAAATAGTGTGAATTATATATAAAATATTTGGTGGCCTATTTATTCCTTTATTATTTATGATAAAACCGTTCAAAAGTCTTCCAACAATGTTTAAATAGACTTGTTGCACCTTGTTGGAATTTGTTGGAACCCCCTCTTTTTAATTAAAAATATTTAATATCTAGAACTTTAATTTTTATTAAAACCTTACAAAAATTGTCCAAAAATGTTGTAAAAAAGTAAAAGTACAATATAAATATTATTATTATTGAAATATTATAATATAAATATATAAATAATATAATAAAATACTTCAATATAAAATAACGATTTACTTTTTTTACTTTTTATTTATTGCTTCATTCTTTATTGTTTTTTCGCTTCTTTTCCCCTCACATTTTTGACTAAAACATGAGTTGATCAGGGAAATTTGATTTTATTTGAAAAAATGATCTTAAATTGTACTTTTTCCTTAATTATTATTTAATTTTTAAATAAATAAATAAAATTAATTATTTCCTTTATTAAAATATATACCTGGATAGGAGACGAACCACAAAAATCTTTAAAATTTTCAAAAAAGGCAGTTATTCTTATTGTAATTTTACAAATTCTTTCATTTAACCCATCGTTAGTCGCGTAATATTCTGTAACAGCAGTAGAGTCGCGTGAGGTACATCGGTACCCCACTAGCTGCTAATTTTACTCACTAGTTAATACATTTTTCATTCATTTTTACTAAGCACGCCACTATATTACAACGCTCTTTTAGAATAGTGATTTGATGATAGTGTTTTCAGAAGAAAAAAAACTACAAATGTGTAACACCAATAATAGCGTGGGTTACATACGTATCTTATACGTTTCCTATGGAAAGTTAATATTATAATGTTTTATCAAACCAATATTATAATAGTAGAATGGATATTTTATTTATTTTTAAAACATATCTTTATTCGTTTTTCTATATTTATTACAACTTATATAAAATATGAATAATAATATTAAATATAGATATATTCTGATAATTAATTTATTAATATATTTTTACTTTTAACAAACAAATTATATTTAACTCCGTTTATATTTTTCACATGTTTCATATTTTAAATATAATATATTATAGACGTACTCGTATTTCTTTATTCTTATTAGGGTACAACATAAAATACTTAGGTTATCAGTTTAAAATATTTTAAACAAAAGTTCTAACTAGATTATAATATTATCCATAAAATGTTTTCCATAATAACTATATATACTTACGTAACTAAAATTATTCATAAAAAATAATTTTATTTTTGAATATTTTTCGCTATCTGGGGTAACTTTTCTAAAAATTTGATGCATTGTATTTTGATTTATTTTTTTATATTAAAAATGTCACCGTTACGAATGTATGACAAAAGTTTCGCTAAAATTTTACAGAAATTTCACGGTGTTGACTGTATGTGAGGGGGGAAGGGGTGAGTGGTATTTCATTTTCATATCGAATGCGGTTACAGCATGTCAGTTTAGGGATTTTTCGAACAATTTTTTTAATCGCACGAATATAATCCCGTATTCTATATAATATAGACATAAACATAAATCCATATTTTCAAAGCCCTCCACTTTCAATATATTAATCAATTACGTTTAATTTATAAATGTTTAATATTTTTTTCTACTAGGAAGTAATATCAAGCGTTGATAACATTAATAGAGAAATAACATATACATTTATAATATAAAACAGTAGTTCTTAATACCTCGCCGTTTACTGTATATTTAAAAAGGAAACGTATGAAATTTGATACTTTAAAGTTAGCAACAATGGTGAGCGTTTCCTTTGAATTTATTATTGTTTATTGCTCAAGTTAACTCGATAATGAGATTTTGGAAGTATTCTATACGATTAAATCATAAACCGCAAGGAATATTAATTTATCATTTTCATTTATTCATAATTGATTTGCACGATAAGAATATTAGACTTTATGAACAGTGACTATACATTTCAAATTACATTATTCATGAATTTAAATCTAGGTTCGGTGAAAAGTTTTTCTTGTTTAAGTTTTTCCACTAGAAGGGCTGATTTCAGCTTACAATGATTTGTAAAATACCGAAACTGTATTATTACTAAATGTTACATTCAAGATTTGATTTAAAATTCAGAATTGGTACTAAAAGCAGAAATTTATGGTAAAATTACAAATAGGATAAATGGACATACTTGAAAATGCTGCTTAAAATTATGACACTTTGACGACATTTTCACTGTACATAATGATTGTATTATAATATGTTTGTCACAGTTTCTACAGTGAAAGATAATTTTATTTCACGAATAGTCAAAGTTAAAGATTTAGCTTTATGTATAATAAATGTTCACAAAAATAAACATATAGATATTGATTTTGTAAATTTATCTGCAAAAAAAAAGTATACGAAATAATGGAATATTGGAAGAATAGTAAAAACAAGTTATATATTTTGTCAAGTGTTGAAGTTTCATTTATTTTTCGAATTGTCACTTTAGAATTTAAATTTAGCAGAAATATTCAATAAATGATTCCAGATCCACGTCTAATAATATAAGATTATTTTGGATTACGTTTACAAGCCTCTACATAATCGACATAATTTTTTCTGAAATTGATATTATTTTGAATATGAAAACTTTACTAATTTTAATTTAAAAAATTTATTTTAGATTCTGAGCTGATTAAGGTGTTACAATAATGTTTATTTTTAATTTTTTAAAAAATGTTTTTATATAAACAACTTTTTGGGTAGATTGTAGTCGAGTTCAAGGGAGAAGAGCCGTTTTGTATGTAAAATGTATTAAATACTTATATAAATAAGGATCATGTTCATTTTCTCCAGTAGTTTTAGGACAGTATACATGCGTCTTAACGGCATTAAAACACACTCTCGCTTTTTAAGTAAAAATTCTCTCCTTGTTATCGTTGATACAAAATTTGAAAAATAATATGATAGATGAGAATATTTACTATGTCCGAGATTTAGTTAAAACAATTTTTTCTTATTTTTTTTTGAAAATTTGGAAATTTGAAGTTTTTCGATCACAAGTATTAGATGTTTAAGTATATTTATTGAACAAAAACCTGGCCTTAGTTCAAGTTCTCATATTTAATTTAGTGTAATTATTTGTCTGTTATGGTAATTTTTCATCAAACTGTGATCAGAAAGCCACAAGTGGTTTGGATTGCTTTATAGTACGTATCTTAATATGTGTACATGTATAACGTATCTATAGGAGTTATGCCATTTAGAAATTTTCAAAATTTTGCTGGAGTTTACCGTCTCCGTAACTTATCGTTCAATATCGAAAATAATCGAACAACTCCCACGCTGGTGTTATCACAATAGGAGCCTGCAGAAACCAATCGTCTATTGTATCGGCCTCTAACGCGACGAAGAGACGATAGAAACGGTTGAAAAAAAGAAAATCGCGACTCTGTCGTATCGCCGGATATTATTCTATCGGAATAATTGGCGATGCAATCGATCACACTATTTATCGCAGCGTTATCGGGTAAAAATAAACGCGTTTTGAGATGAAATTGTTATAAAAATACTGTGGAGTTTGGAACGTCAGCCGTTCGTCACGTAACTGACGACCGTGAAATTAAATCATTTGCGTTATTAGTTTTTGATCGGACGTCTCGTGTCGCGGCAAGCGTTTCCGTTCGAGTTAAAATACGATCGAAAAAATCGAGGGGGCCATACGATCCCGACGAGAGAGTATATTTTATTATAATATATTAGATAGATAATTTCTCGTCGCTTTTATTTTCTTCATTGTTGTTATTAATCTTTAGGAAATGTGCCCGAGTTGCTTTTGAAGGAATATCTCGTAAACCCATACACGGTTTTTATGCCCATTAATTTTGCGCAAATTAAATTACATTAATTCGAGGCCTTAATAATGAACCCCTCCACCGAAACGTCATTACCGTCCTGTCGTTCACGTTCTCCTACAGAACATGTCGTTGTCGTTCACGGGTCTCGGGCCACGTGTAGGTAAGCCTATTTACAGATGGTAAACACCGTTTAGTTTTCATCGTACACGGGTTTTATTCAATTAGCCGAGCGACTCGTATACGATGAAACAAAGACCGGTAGTCGTAAATTTCTTTGCATTTTACCCGTTGTAAAAATCGTGTTTCGGACGGATATCTATTAATATTAATCGAGATCCACGCCCGTGTAATTTAATCGGAAGAAAAACGGGCCCTTAAAAACCTAGCCACCACTGGCCTGTGCCATACACTATCACTGGTATTTAACTTAATTGCTAGAATACTCGATCGACATTTTTCAAGATTTCGTAATTGATAACACGTGATATCAACATATTATTTTTGGCGCAAACTCATCTCGATGAATTTGCATGATAACAGTAGGTATATCCATCAGATTTACACAGTGAAATATAAATAGGTATTAACATTAAGTGACACTGAGCGTCAAAACGTTTGAAAATGGGCGAAAATGAGGGAAAACAATATGACATATCGATTGGTATGAGAATTTCGCAGAAAACATCATCGTGTATTTATTTTTTAATTTATCTCAATATATTATCCATAGTAATCTAAAAACATAGGCTTTAAAGGGAGAAAATTGTATTGAAAACATTCATCGTTGTAATAACCTCATTTAATATGCATGTGAATTTGCGGTATTAATTTTAGAAACACTCTGTATATAGGGGAACATGTTATTGGGGATGTAGGGATTTTATATTTTTGATAACTCAGTTCAATTAATTTTTGTATACATACATAGAAAATGTAAATTTGCATAAGAACGTCATTATGTTTTAACTCGATATAATATATTTTTTTTAGCATAGTAATTTTTAATATCACTTAATATAATCTCATTTATTTGTTGTGCAAACTCGTTGGTAAACTTTTAGAATGAAATACATTTTTACACTAAAATTATGGGTGTACCTCGTCTTCTTAAGTTCTTACAATACTATAAGTACTTATAAAATTTACAAGGACATTCTATTATAGTATAGAGATCCTTTCTTGATTTTCTAATATACAAAATTTATATTATAATATTTATTTAGTTCTAATAAATATTTTAATATTTGTAGTTTGTTTAATTCTTCTTCTTCTCCTTCGCCTTCTCTCCCAACTATTTGGGGTCGGCCACCGTGGTCTTACACTTCCACTTAACTCTATCCCCCGCATTTTCTTCACTTACTCCCACCTTCCTCATATCACTCTCCATCACATCCTCCCATCTCTTTTTCGGTCTTCCTTTCCCCCTCTTATCAACAATATGCATTTCCCTTACTAATCTTACTGCCTCAGTCTCTTCTCTCCTTAATACATGCCCGAGCCATCTTAATCTATTCTCTCTCATTTTGTCTACTATCGAAGCTACCCCTATACTACCTCTGATATAC